>JAEQBH010008128.1:0-179303 GCA_016808115.1 Tetrastigma voinierianum
AGATATCGGGATCGAGGCACACAAGACGGAGGATGTGAAAGCAAAAGGAGCGAAGGAATGGGAGAAATGGTGAAGATCGAAGAGTCATCATTATCATAGACCAATGGCGGCGACCAGCCTAACTAATCCATTGACAGACACGTGGAAATTACACAGAATCAAGCGTTAATTACCACCACATTACACTGCATACACAAGAATTTGGAAACCTTGATAAGGTTTGAAAAATAAGGCTCACGAGGCGCTCCACGAGCGAAAGAGCCTAGCCCAGAAACACGCATGCCCTGCGCTAAACCCCAAAGGAAAGACATGCCCATTGAAAACATTCGACCTTTTACACATAAACGTTAAAAATATTTGACCTCCAACTTTCAGAATGAAGGTCCAATCCGTGACCCGAGCTTAGGTGTAAGTCTCAAAGATAAGAAAATAGAATAAACATCTTGCCATTCCATTAAATCTCATCGTGAAGAAAGATGTAGGTTTAATCATCAATAGGATCCCCAATAAGGAAAGAAGAATTTATCTGATAGCTGTAACTTATATCATACCAATCGAATCTGGATAATACTAATATCAAAATCAGTGGGGCAGTCTCAGTCTCTTATCCATTTGGTTGAACATCTGCACCGTACAAAGGCCACCCCATCGGTGAAGATGCATACTCATAAGCAAACATATTGCATTCCTCCTCTAGCGGTCTCTCTTCTCTGCCCGGAAAAGCAGCTTAGGCATCGAAGATGTGCAGGCGAAGCCCTCGCCCGACCCCTTCTTTCGTGTATTTTGTGGGGAGAGCAAACGCCCGATTACTTACGCGGTCAAGCGGTGGCAGCCCTATGGACGACGAATCAGGGACTTGCAAATACCTTCTTAAGTCGAGGTCCAGCCAATGACCTGCAGCTCGCCCGGTTCCAGTTCGAAAAAAAGCATCATCGTTAGAAAAGATATATATTATATAATCAGAGAGGTTGAGAGACCATGGCGGGTTTCACCTCCATGATATGGACATTTTAGTGATCATGTTGAATGGTTTTGGCAATGGTGGCCATTGCGTTGAGAATGCTCGACAAAATTGTATTTGGTGAGATTGGGGATGGGGCGCTATACAAGTGCACTAGCTTCACATAACCTCTACTTTCGACCATGATTCATAGGAGGTGAAACATTTGTGGTCTATCTCTTTACTTAGTAATTGTTGAGACTACTTGATGAGACGGGACGGAGGCTGGTGAAAAGGCCTTGGGAATGAGTTCCTCGAGGCTGCTTTCCCGATTACTTCAATGTTACCATAGAATCTATAAACATTTATTTTATCACCCTGCTGACCATAAGCAAGTTAATGATCAGGGAAGATTTTGTCATGCCTCTGTTCTGCTAATGTTAGGATTTACATTCTTACCATCCATACCATGCAACCATTAGCATATTGGGAAGGAATATAATGGATGGTCTGAAAGAATTAATAAACATGAAAAAAAAAATCACTAGGCGGTGTAACAAAAGTTCTTTATAAATGAAGTCAAGATTAGATTGAATCGGCTTTAAAAAGTCAGTGTCTTTGATCCCAAATACATGAATGATATTTGAATCTAAGTTATTACCAGACCAATTTTAGGCAAATTAAATATTTTAATGAAAATTATAAGAGTGTAAAGGTGTCAAGATGTTGTAATAAGTCAACCCTAGGTGTAAAATACAAAAAATAAGAGTCATTGAAGAAGAAGGAGATCAAACGAGGTTGAGAGAAACCAATATTTTTGAGGCCTCAAATTTTTTAGGAAGAGATACACCTTGAAATTACTAGCGTCTTTGCCTTGAGATATCAGTGGGAGAAACTACCTTTTGCCTTCTCTACGGGCGATGGCATCAGTGAACAAGGAAGGGTCCCATAGGCTGACCTCCATTACGACGACTATGACTTTCTCCATGGGAAGATGGGATATGTGGATGCTACTGGCTCAAGATGGTCATGGAAGGGTGGTGAGTGATTATGAATGAGATGATTCTTTTTATATAGAAGGAATGCTGTTTGGGAGGATCTAGAAACCCAAGTTATAAGAAAGAGGAAGACTTTGGATGATGCCATATGAGGTGGGAGGCATTGCCACACTTGGTATGAAGGGTGTGGTAGAAACTGAAACATGTGTTCGTTTGACTTGAATAGGAGTGTGGCGCCATATAGTTAAGGAAGAGAAAATGTTGTGTAGGAGTTAGATTCCCAGTGAACATAGTGATTATTGTTATGTACGAATTACAAAAGAAAAAAATGGAATAAGCTACGAGGATACATTTGAATCCATACACAGTCTGTTGGGTTGATCTAATAAAAATGATTTTACGACACTATTGCCGACCGCCAGCCTTCTATGTGTTGTGCCGAGCAGAGGGAAGAGGTGACTATCTTCATGCTCTCCTTTGGAGACATTTGCATAAGGTTTTTGTGTAGAACATCAGAAACATAGCTCTTTAAAATAGATTGTGGGTAGGATACAAACATGATAGTTTGAACCCCGATGTAAATATATGAACTTATTTATTAATTATAATTCACTCACGAAGAATCTTAATTGCACTCCCTCTTATTCGAAAGTATAAATCGAGCCATTGACTGTACAAATATATTAATCTGCCCCACATTAAGATTCTGAATACCGTTGATTAAATTGAAATTCACATGGTTTATTTAATCAACATCGATAATCCTGAGACCTTCCATAACTTAATTGATATGTCGGATTAAAAATCCACTGCGGGGGTTTGATATAATCAAAACTTACTAAGTATCTTCAAGGGGTATCATCAATCGATTAATGGGATGTGGATTCCCGTAATTAATATTCACTGCGTTGTGATTTATCGATTCAAGTTGTTTTGATCTATAAAGATCTTACTCTTTATGAATCAAACCAATAATAAATGCTTTTACCATTATTATATAAAAGTTAAGGTAATAGTATTCATGTATGTGAAGATAATAGTGTTTTATGTTAGTATAAATAAACACTTTGAGTCAGTCCAGTTAAATGCACATGTTTTAGTACAAGAGGTTGAGTTCATTGTTCCCCTAGTCAGACAGGACCTCATTGTCTTGATAACACAATCTTACCAATTGTGTGTGTTAAATTCCATTTAAGCGTGAACTAATAACTTATATTCCACAAAAAAATAGGTGATTTGATCTTACGTGTGTGGCTGAACTCTACACACCGTCATCTACATGTAGAATAAAAAGACACACATGCATGATAATTAAATGCGACCTTAGCTCATGGCAGTTCTCATTGAAATGAAATATGAGGAATTTTATTAAAATAAAATAAACTTCATAACAATGAAAAAATGGCTTTTTCGTATATATGGCCTATGGCTGTATAAAGATTGTCTTTGATATATGAGGAAAATAAATGATGATTTACATGATGTATATTATGAGAGATCTCATAGCTAAACTTTGGTGTAGTTTGTGGTATTTTCAAACTGTTAATGACCTTGGCTAAGTTTTAGTAAGAAGAGGAAGGTTACGGAGTGGCTGTGGAATATATTTTCTATGCAAATGGTGGCTATTTGATGGGAAAAAAAAATGGATGTTCTTGCGGATTAACAAAGAAATTTCGGTGGATAATTAAGTTACATATACGAATGTGGGCTGAATTTTCATGAGTAAAAAATAGAATATATGATATGATTGTGTGACTCTTAGAAATAATGAGCTAAAATACTGAGATTTTATGAGTAGAGAGTCGCACCATGGGAAAGGATTTGTATCATTTTTGGTTGGAGAAGAAAGATTGTCACACCATTCGAAGAAGTGAGTTTATATTAAGTCCATCAAACCCAATAGGGAAATTTTGCATTCGCATATGTGTTGGGAAGAAGCAGGCTGCCCTGCATTTCAAACACTGGAACAGTTGCTATACACCGGGATCACGCACCAATGACCTTTGGGATCATCAGATTTTAGGAAAGATGTAATGCGTACTTCATTGATACTTATCAATCGGATCTGTCCACGTGATGACCTGACGCCATCTGCATATGATCATTCTAAATGGCTGGAGAGAAGGTGAAATCATTCTTTGATTATTCAATTAAGCATCAAATGTTTAGTGATCTACTGGGTAAGGGATAATAATGTAATTTTCGAAAATTCTGTTTTTGTTTTAAAGTCATCATAGTGAAAATTTGAACTAATAATATATATCCTTGTTTGCTCTGAAAATTTTCCCTTTGTTGTTTGGTTATCATATATCTATTGAGTTATATATCAGGAAACAATCTATTAAATGAATAAGGCATGATATAATAATGATTATGATCTAAATTGTGTTGTTGATGTTATTTAATGAATTATTAAGAATCTGAAGACTCATTGTTGGGCCAGATGTATAAAACCTAAGAGTTAGGATTAGCGGAGTCTATGAAGCCTGCCAGCACTAGCCTCTAGGGTTTAAGGATTTTACGTATTTTAGAGTTTGAGAATCTCGGTGAAAAGTACAAGAAACGCATGAGAAAACGAAGCGTAAGGTTTGAGTGTTTTTAGATTAACCTTCTAGTTTCTTTTGTGATCGATTAAAAAGCCCACCGCATCAGATACGTCGCATATGAAAATAACTTGAAAGTCTAAATGATTCGAAAGATTTGCACTACTACGGGTTAGTAATGGGTGATGAAAATATCTATCATACATTGTATTTAAGCGTGATTCACATCTTCGGCCATATGATTCACGCAAGAGTGGTATCGAACTGGTTGAATCCCGATTGTGTGATAAGATTGAATCCATAATTTTATTTGTCATGTATATGCAGTGTATATGGAATGTAGCAACACCAGTTTCTATTATTTGTGTTATTATCTAGTTTTTTGTATTATGAATAGATAATTTGGTTTTTAAGCATAATGATTTTGCTTGTGTATTTTTAGGATGTGTAACAAGGAGGCTAATCATAAGATTAAAGTTTCTCCTTGATTATTTATTTTATTATTTTTCTGCAAATTTTAATTCTTTTATATAATTTGGATTTGTCAAAAAAAATGCAAAGGCGTTCTTAGTTATTTAGAATGGCCCGATTTTTGTAGAGTGGTTCCTAGACAGTGCTCTACCTTCTATCAAAGTGGTGATCAAATCCCCAGGTTTATTGTGACGATCGCGGCCAGTTTTGGTGCTCAGTTAATGAGGACATGTTCAGGTTTGTGTTTTTTAGGCAAAGCACCAAAAGTATTCCTAACTTGACCCTGTGGACTTTCGCTGAAGAAAGAAATCTGGGCCGGATATCAAGTTGTTACTTGTGCTATTGAACATAATTTTCTTTTAAGGAAGCGTGATTGGAGACTATTATTCTTCTATATTTATAATTTGTTTAGTCTATATGGATATAACTTATGTGATATGTGTAACACCATTCAAAATAAAGGTGATTTTATATAATTTACGTATTTTGATATATAATGTGCATAATAATATTTGTTTTTTATCTAGATAATATTATTGTGGAAAACCTAATTATTTAATAATAAAAATATTGATGATTGATTTAAAAATTAAAATTTGTTAATTGAAACCTCATGGGCTCCATTAAAGGTCAATAATAAAATGGTTATGTGATACCTGACGGATAAGCATGGCCAGGATTTTATTGGATTAGATCTAAAATAATTTCAAAATTTTAATAAGGTTTATACGACCGCGTCGACAATGCTTGGAGCCAAAGATAATTTTGAAATTAAATTAATGGTTATTACATTCAATTTTAATAATATTAATAACCCTCCTAACAGAGACTCTATCTGATGTTAAAGGCCCAGAAAGAATATTGAAAAAATGATTGTTTTTATTTAAAATCAATTTTGAATGGTGTTGTTAGTGTTATCAGGAGAACTCTACGTCTGGGAGGTGGGTTTAAGAGTGCGAGGACCCACCTCACCGTTCACAGGAATTAGCAGTGGACACTAGATATACCATGTTGGTTAGTTTATTACAATGTGCTTAACGAAGTATGTATTTATGACTGAATAAATTATTGTTGCAATAAACATTAATAATAAGTAGTTTAAGGGATCTACATATTTGTATGTTTGTTGTGTGGATTACGATGTTAATATTTATTGCTTTTTTAAATTTGTGAAAATGGCATCCTTCCCAATCCTCCCAGCTCTGATTTTGCAAGGTGACCATTGGATGGGAAGTATTTATGACCACATGGAAGCCCGATCTTTACATTGTCCTTGATTTTGAAAGAATAAAATTCATTACAACAACTCGAGCCCCAGAGCCACTGCTAATGTGAAACTTCGGAAGCAATTTTGCAGATTGGCAGAGGCAATCTAGTATTTCGTTTGTTATATTCTTACCCAGTGAACATCTTTTGAAGCAAATTAATGATGCGGAGAGTGTGTTAGAAATAAATTGGACTCTAGATGAGATGTTTTAACTAAAAAAGTAACGTCTTGTAGACAAGCGACCGTAGGGCGCTAATGAGCAGCTGTATATTGGAGGAAGTAATGGGGGTTATTCTTTTAAAATGATTTAAGGACACCAGTCTGCTGGAGAATTGATGGGGCTAAGCTGGATCGAGATGAAGAATGACATGATCTAGATCTCACTAATAGCTGGTCGGCTCGAAAATGATTATATAGACAAGCGAAGCTTACTCCTATTGAACTTGTACGAGCTTGAGGTGTTGAAGGTCTCTGTTAGGAATTCTTATCTTGTCTTAAAACCTAAAGGAAGCCTGGGGTGGAAAAAGAACAAAGCGAGAGGAAATGAGTGAAATTTATCAAACCAATTTGCAATGAAGGAGGCAGAGGTGGGTGCTTCAAGTCTTGGACGAGAAGGTCGCTGGAAGGATTGCTGGCAGATTATGGGTAGTATAAATGTTGTTGAGAGGCTTGTTTAGTGGAAGTACAATGATAAATGGTCGACATTATTTTTAACCATGTTTCATTTACGTGGTTGAGCAATAAAATCCCCACTCGATAGGGACAAAAGCTTGAAGTTGGGAAAACGAGATAATACTATCTGTATGATGAATTAGTGATTATCATTTTTTAATAATAAAGACTTTATGTTCATCAATTTGTTTTATTTGTTACGGATTTTTAAGAATTTGGTTTATTTAGTTGTTCCAGTTGTAAATGGTTTTTATGATCACAGGTTTAATTCCTTAATTTCAATAAAGAGTAATATGCTTTGTTTGTTCACGATTATTGATAAATGGTTTTATATTTATTAACTCTATGTCCTATAGTATTAATGCTATTGAAAATCTTACATTGATGAGCAATTTCCTTTATCTAAGAAAGGAGGTTTAAATAGAGAACCTGTATGTGGCATTTACGATTTAGGTCATAATGTTCTGGTAAAGATTCATGGTTTGGTTAAAAGTGGAATTTTCATTCTTGATCTTTGAACCTATACCCGTTATGTGAATCATGTTTAGAAGGTAAATGACAAAGAGGCCCTTGAGGCGGCCAAGTCATTACTACCATATGGTTGAATTTAATTTTTGTGATGTATGTGGACCGATAGGTGTTGTGACGGGTATGAGTATTTTATCCCACATTTTCTTTGGTGACCTCAAAATGGATTATGTTTCACCCTAATGCGCCATAAGTGAAGCTTTTATAGAAATTTCGGTGTTATCGGCCCAGGCGAGAAAAGCAGTTTGGGTGTCATATCGACAACCCAGTGGTGAGGCGGTGAATACTTGTCTGGAGAGTTCAAGACTTGCCAATGGGAGGGATAATATCTCAAATTGTCATCTCATCGACAAAATGGAATCTCTGAAAGGAGAAATAGAACCCTTTTAGATATGGTGAGGTCGATGCTCGATTCATCATTACATGAATCGTTGCAGGGGATATACCTTGAAACATTTGCTACACATACTAAATTTAGTTAAAAATTTAAGAAATCTTGTTTCAAGGTGACAGCAGATTATGGAAAAGGCGCAAGCCCGACTTGAACTATCTTGGGTTTGGATTGCTCAGGCTTTGCGTCTTGATGCTGAAATAACAAAGTTGGAATCTCAGACAAAATGTGTATGTTTATTGGCTATACAAGAGGCGAAGGAGATGAAATATTCTATAATCAAAGAAGGAAAGAAGGTGTTATTAGTGAGTACTCCTTTTTCTTAGAGAGACCATGAACATTAAACCTAAGGTAAAGTGGTTCTTGAAAGGAAAACGACTCGGTTCAGGGATCACCACAAACTCTATTTTTCCACCATTTTCTATCGATGTTCAAATGGGAAGCTCTTCCCAAAAATGTACGAGGTGAACAAACACGAAAAGCATTTCGGGACCAAATTTAAGAAACCCAGAACAGAACATAATGAAGAGATTGGTAATCCCACCTGAACCGCAAAACTTGGATCCTTACACATATATGACCAATGCGACAAACTTCGTAGTGGGGCCCGTCAGTAAACACGCAAGGTGATCTGCCTTGTTAGGAGAGACTTATGAGTGGTTTGGATAGCTCCCGATGGCGACCCACCACATCTGAGGCATTGGGAATCATTAAATGTGCAAAATTGGAAAAAGAAGCGATGGACGAGATGGAATCTATGGGTTCTAACTGGTTTGTCTCTTGTAGAAGCACTAAGGGGTAAAGCCAATTGTAGTTATATAGTGGTCTACAAAGAGGGACAGATAGGAAGGTTGAAACCTTCAAAGCTATAGATTGGTGGCAAAGGTTACCAAAGGGGTATAGATTATGATGAAACATTTACGCCCGATAGCCATGCTTAAATATGTCAGTTCTCTTAGGTACTTGTGACTCTCGATTGCAGATTTGACAAATGGATGTGTATCTTTTCTAAATGGAAACTAGAGAAGGATATCTATCAGCAACTTAGAAAGGGTTTCCATAACTTTAGATCAAAGGCACATGGTTTGCAAGTTGCATAGGTCTGTTATGGGCTTAAGCGACATCCAGTCCTCATGGAACATCGGGTTTGATCAAATTGTAAATTATATGGATTTAAGAAAAGTCTGATATGAACCATGCGTATAAGAAAATTCAAGAGTCAATTATAGATCTTTTTTGGTGCTTTACGTAGATGCATTGGTGAGGGCAGTGTGAGTGTTGTGGGAGCATTAAAGGATTTACTGGAGTTTAGTATGAAGAAAGGGTGGGTGAAGCTAACTATATTCTAGGAATCAAACTTTTGAGACCAGGAAAGGGTGTTGAAAACTATCCCAAGCCTCATACATTGTGATAAAATAGTGACGGGTTGACATGGAAGATTCAAGGGGACGCTTCCCTGCCCTTCGGACATGGAATTCATCTTTTTAAAGATGATCACAAAACTTAGAAGAAACACTTCGTGAGTAAGAAACCTTATGCTTGGTTGTTGTTGGTAGTCTCTTGTGTGCTATTTATACCCGGACGGATATACGCTATCACGATTGGGAGTAGTAAGCCGATTTTAATCGGATCCCGAAAGTGACTGCTGGATAGCGATTGAAACATATACTCAAGTATTTAAAGAAGCGAGGGTTTATATGTTGGTGTATTCGATAAGTCTAAAACCTTGATTCTCGGACTCGGATTTTCAAGGGATATTGACTCGAGTAAATCAACAACGAGGATATGTGATTACCTACTTTCGTCAGAACTGGCTTTGTTTGAGTGTAGCAGGTTGTATTCTTGACTCCCACAGTGAAGAAGTGATGATGTTTGTTTAAGGCTATGAAGTGTATGAGCAGAGATTCTTTTGGATCTTATTGTGATGCAAATGCGGATCGACCCATTACCCTTTCTTGTGAATCTTGATTTGGGCGTAACAGGTCAAAGAACAGAGGTGCTCACAAAAAAGCAAAAACACATATTGGAAGAAGTACCACTTGATACGTGATTTATTTAAATGAGGAAGTATAGTGGTTGCTAAGATGCATCGAGGAGAACCTAGCGACCTTTTCTAAGTCTCTTCACGAGCGGTAGTGTTTTAGGAAACATGTAATTGTATGAGTTATTAGAGGTGGAACTTGCTAGAGTGGTGAAGTTGGTTACATTTGTATACAGGGCGAGCAAGTTGTAATTTCATTTCGTACAATAATATGAAGTTTTTGCATTATTTCACGCATAGATTGATTAATTATATAGTATATGATCATATGGATAAAAACCATGAGACGTGAATCCCTACTATATTACTCTCTATGTCTCTCCATGAGGTTCATAATTAATGTTATCTGGGTTAATTTTAAAATAGATTGTTTTTGTTTGAGGCACATAATGTTACTATGGAAATGATCGGTCTTGGTTATTATAAAATATTGGAATGAATTATGGTCATTAAGGAGGATCGGAAGAGATTTAATAAGGATAAATTTACGTGAAAAGATTAATCTGAATCATTAAGACATATTTATTTTTTATAAATCACAGAGTATTCCTCAAATAGATAATTAAATTACCTGTGTTATTTTGAGATTATAAATCAGTGAGCCCATTTTAAGCGACCCGATATCTTGATGTTTGGGATTATATGGTATTTTGATTATCAAGTATTTATAGAATATACAAAATGGAATTTGTATGAAATATCACTCTTGACCATATTTAGTCTTTCGGATATTACGAAGTCACTTGGCGTTGTGGGATCGTGAAATGATAAGTCAGAGAATAAATAATTAGTTATTTACAATTATCAATTAATTATTGATATTTACAAAGAAAAAGTACATTTGATATAAAACATTATTAATTTTGGGTTCACGCATGGGGCTTTAATTGGAGTGTTCACAGGATAAAGTCTGATCCCAGACTTGCCATGTGAAGTGGGAGGTCATGGATTCTCTCCAGTAATCTCAGACCGTTGATCAAGAGCCTTAATTAATAATGGGCCATGGGATCCTTCAACTGTTGATGTGACCCATTGGCGATTATTGGGATGCAGAAGGCCCCATTTGTTGTTGAGAGGTGTTATAAGACACAGAGGATTGGGTTCAGCGGTCCCCATATTACATTGCTTACTAGCCTCAGGTTTTAGATTTCAAATATTAGAGATTGAGAATCTACAGTGAAAATCTGAAACCACGGAGAAATGACTGTCAGGTTTGAGGTGTTTAGTTAACCTTCTAGTTTCTTTTGGAATTAGAGTGTAACGACCGTACCAGTGTATAAGTTTTTAAAGCGTTTGACCAAGTTTGACCAAGTTTGACCAACCATTAGTATGTGGGTTAAGTTTAAGCTTTCAGGATGGATAATTTGCGCAGGTTGGCCCCTAAAGGCATGTTTGTGAGGCTAAGTGGATGGGTTCATGGTAGGTTGACGATGGTAGACTTACGGATGAAAGTTGTATAGCCTGAGTTTCAAAATAACGGTACTACCTTATTGTCAGTGGGTGGGGTTTTTACCTGAAAACTACCGTGGTGTGTAAAACCTAGTTTGCGTTCCAAATAGAACCCAACCCAAACATTCATTTTGAGCTCGAAACCTAGAAAAACTCCCCAAGACCGTGAATACCGAACTAGGTCGTTTCGACCCATTTTTAGACCAAACGGGTTTTGGTGTGGGAGCATCTTGACCCCGCCTTGCCACGCAGCGTGTCGGCCAGGAGGAGCACCACCACGAGAAAATCCAGCCGACGAGTTTCAAGGCGAACCGTCGCGGGCGCCAGTGGACGGTGGTGGGACCGGCGACGCATCTGGGGTCAGTCGTCATGTTTTCTTTCAAGGCCATTCAGGCGACCGCCCTATCCACCCCATTTTTTTGGACCCTAAACTCATTCCGTGGTCCACTTTTAGCAGATTCCTCACGTTGAAGATATCATTGACAAATTTGAGTGTTGGATCTAGTTTTGACCACCATTAAACTTTGGACCAAAGTACAGGTACTGTGTCTGTCTTTCTTGACTTTTCTGTTGATATAAAGTTTGTATGTAAATTTTGGACGATCGTTTTGGTTAGTTTTTTCCATTTTTGGGTCATTTAGATGATCCCAAAGAAAAGTTTGGGTAGAAATTGGACACAGTGATCAATTGAGACTAAGTGAGTTGGATTAGTGAGTGGACATTTTATGGTTATTGGAAGGTTCAATTTCGAAAAATTAGCCTCCGGGTGAAAAGCCCCAGTTTTTAGATTAAAGATTACATAGGACACACTGCATAATTGGACACGGCCAGATTCGATTTGAATATTTCATAGTTCTAAGGTATTCTAAGACATTTGGGGCTGTCCAATGTCTTTGGTTAAGTTATTGAAACTAAATGGGTATTTTTATAATTATTAAGACATCATTGAGTGGAATGATTCTACGGGAGTAGGTGAAAAGCGTCGTAGTTAATTGAGTGGTCTATATGTTTCTTTGGGGGTATTAAATATGATATATAGTTGTTGGTTATTAATTATATATATAACTTAATTAATCAGGCAGTTGGTTATCATAAGTATAATTTATCTGTTTTTTATATAAACAAGTTATCATTTTCATATGATTTTAACATTTAAATATTTGGAAATTTGCGAGTTTGTGGATATATTTGTGGTATTTAAACATTTTAGCATGGTTGAGGTTTAAAACCACTTTAAAAATTTATTGTTTTAAAAAAATATACGAAGTTTTTATTGAAATGATTATAATAAGTATTGTTGGAAAAATTATATGAGTAAGAAGCGGTTTATAATTATTTCCGGCCAGTGATGTCAGGAGGATTACTCGAGGTTTATTGTTTACCACACGGTGTGCGTGAGGTTGGACCACTCCAATAGGTCATATATTATTTCCACGGCGTGCCGGAAGGTTACTCGAAGGTTTAATATGGTACGGTGCCGTGAGGTTGGTACCATCCAGCGATTTATATATTTCCATGTAGTGATGTCGGGATTGCAGAGTTTATTAGTTGCCACGGAATGTCGTAAGGGTTGGTTCCATCCAGCGGTTATATATATATATATATATACCATATATATATTATTCCCATGACCGTGATGTGAGTTCACCCGAAGGATTATTAAGTTGCCACGGTGTGAGTTGAGTTTACAGAAGCGTTTACTATGGGTATATGATGCGTTACATTGTTGGTTTCACGGTAAGGTATAACCATTTAATATTTATGGTTATTGTATTTTCATGTGATTATTTTTCCTGTGATGGTTTATATATATTTTATGCTCCAATTTTTTATGTTGTAGAATAAATTGGGGTCAGGTTTTTATTAATGATGTCGGTTAAATTTTTTTGAGCATGAATTTCCTTATTGTTGACTTGGGTATAAGTTTGGGTTTTGTGACAGTTTTAAGCGGGGAGACACTAAAAAGAAAAATTTGGGCAGTGAGGTCTTGAGAGAAGAATTTTACAAAATAAAACATTATTTTCTTTATAAATTATGTCCACTCCTCATATTTATTATCTCACGTTTTATTGTTAAATCAGTTCTCTAGGTCAGAGACGGTCAGGCTGAGAGACCTACCTCTGTGCCAAACTTCTATTATTCAAGTTACTGCTTGACAATTTACGATTCTATCTTATCTGCCTTTATTTTATTGGACCCATGTATTTTCATTGTACCCCTAAGTCATGACACTCTTAGAATGCTCTGATCTTATTATTTGAACTCTTGTGATTACACCATGTGTGTTTGTAGTTTATGAACCTATAGTAGATGGAGTCGGTTGGTTAGGCGATTGTGGATCTTTTGCCATATATATATATTGAGGTATTATATTATTTTCAGGTGTTTACTTTTTTCTTAAAGTTGGGGTTCCATTGGACATTCCCTAAGGATTATTACGAGTGAGAACTTCACTAAGTAGGACCTTAAGAGGAATCTTGGGAGGGTTTAAGGTGGTCTTTATCATTAATTGTATCGAGCTCTAGGTTTCTAAATTCCCACAGGGTTGTACATTCTTTGTGCAACTCGTATAAGTATTTTTATACCTTCCTGACCTTATCTTGAAATTAATTACGTTTCCATTTCATTCAGAAAACGGTTTCTTCATGATGGCACCAGGGTGACGTAGGCCACTAGCGACTTAGGTGGAAAGGATTGAGTCACCTACTTGTGGGGAGAGATCTTGTCGAGCGCACGGCTCGATCCTGAAGAGGAGTGGGATGCGGTGTTCTGACCGTTGAGCTCGTAGACTTGGGCAATCGGTTTTGATGGCTCCACGGATCCCATGGTGGCTTTGTCAGCTAGATATTGAAGAAGATTTTGGATGAAGGTATGCGGTGTCGGATGAGGCCAGTCGGGATGTGGTTGCTAGGGTAGTGCAAAGGAAGTGGTGGGCGTATGAAGGGACTAAGCGTCACACTTGGGCCTGATTCGGACTACCTTTCTGCGAGTTTTGCCCTCGGCCTTTGTTGAGACCAGAGGGCTGAAGTTTGAGACACTCGCTCGGGGTAGCACTGTGATTTTAGTATGGCGTAGGTTCGGAGAGTTGTTCGTTTATCCCAATTTGATTGGGATGAGAGATTGACGAGAAGAAAAGTTTCGATGGATTGAGTGAGCTGATAGCTTTGAGTCTCTCAGGTTCCGATCATCCCGATATGTCGGTCGATGAGGGCCATTTGCTACGAGGTGGAGGGCAGACACACGTCCGTCGGACTAAGTGTCAATCATCACGATGGATTGTCGCGGGGAACCCGATCCGGATCATCTAAGGAGGGTGGTTTAGTTACGGATCTTGAAGCGTGAGGATCCGGTGGGGACCTCGTGGTGCCCGAGTAGTAGGTTTCGGAATTGGACATACCGCCAGGGTTGGTTTTAATGTTGAGTAGTAAGTGTATTTGAAGATCTACCGGCGGTTCCCGTTCGACTTATTGGCATTGGCAAGATTCATGATGGACGGTGGTATAATGTATGCTTTCGGTCGGGCGGGCAGAGAACGTTTCAGAGGACTGCCCCTCTCCAATCCCATCCAGGACTGAGTCTGGTTCCAGGTGCCCAGTTCAGCGGGCTAGTGGGCATGGAGGACTAGATACACAAGCAGGGCAGACCTCGGGCGGTTCCTTTGGCATGGGGCAGTGAGTGCACCGGCGACGGCTGGGGCGGGACGGAGAGGCGACCACCTACTAGGCGAGTTTATGCTATGACCAGCCGAGCGGGTGTACAGGCCCCGCCCCCGGCGGGTGTGAATGCATTATCTATTTTTGGTGGCGATGCGGTGTACTCATTTGACGGGGCTACACACTCTTTTATTTCACGTGAGTATGTTGCGAGTCGAGATGACTCCAGTTCCTTTGGGATGTGGTTTGGAGATTGCCACGCCCACAGGAGAGTCTCTATGGCTGGTCGGATCTGGGTAGCTTGTTTTCTGTGAGGGCCAGGATTATGGAGCTGGTTGATATTAATAGATCTCGAGGGGTTGGATGTGATTCTTGGGATGGATTGGCTTGCTTCAAACTTGTGCCTCAATGGATTATTTCACCGCCGGGAGTGATATTTAAACGACCGGGACCTCCCGGTGGTAGTCTTCTATGGAAGCGGTGAGTACCTTGGGGTTTGATTTACGCCATTTAAAATGTTTGCTTCAAAGGTTGTAAGGGTATCTAGCTCATGTGGTTGACACTCGTTGGCTAGCGAAGTGGATTAGAGGATGTACTACGGGGACTTTACGGATGTGTTTTCTGACGATCTTCCGGGTTTTGCCTCGAGCGAAATAGATTTTCCCACATTGATTTTAGTCCACATTACGACTCCTATTTCTTTTACCCACACCTGGTATTGCAGTGAGTTGAAAGAGTTGAAGACTCGGCTATAAGAGGCTGAGTGGGGGTTTATTAAGCCCGGTATTTCCTGATGAGGGCGCGGTGTTATTTGTGAAGAAGAAGGATACTTGGAGGTTATGTATAGACTACGAGCCAGTTGAATAAGGTCACCATTAAGTAACGAATATCCTTTGCCTCGGATTGATGATCTATTTGATCGACTCGAGTCGCAAAAGTGTTCTCAAGATTGACAGGTCGAAGTGCCATCAGTTAAGGATTAGGGAGTGTCGGACATTCCCGAGGCGACATTCAGCGGGGGACGAGATATGGGCATTATGAGTTTCCAGCGATGTCTTTCATACTGCTAGTGCTGGCTTTCATGGATTTTATGAAGCTGGGGCTTCCGTCCATGCCAGATGGTTTATGTTGTCTTCATCAGGCGTAACCCGGGTGTACTAGAAGCGGGTTGGGCATGAGAGACATTTGGGTTTGGTGTTGCGGACTTTTAAAGGCGATACGGAGTTGTATGCGAAGTTAGTAAAATGTGAATTATGGTTGAGATGAGTGGGATTTCGGACATGGTTTTACATTGATGGCATTTATGTGGATCCACAAGGAGAGTGGAAGCGTGGCAAGTTGAGAACAGCCAACTACGATGGCGATAGTTTCTAGGATTAATGTGTCTACGCGATTCGCAGAAAGGGTTCTGAGGATAGCGGGACCACTTCATTGTTTGTTGACCTTCACGGAAAGGAGTTAAGTTTGAGTGGGCGACCGGGTGTGAGAAGGTTCCAAACCTTTGAAGGCTCACATTCGACACTTCGAGAGAAGCGGCGAGGGGGTTCGGGGTTTTCTGGCGTGCCCGCTGAGTCTGGGTTGCGTGTTGATCTGCGTCAAAGAAGAGGATTGTGACATATGCTTCCAGACCAGTTGAAGAAGCCTGGTGAGATTATACATTAGTAATAGTGCTCTAGGCCTATTGTATGGACATGAGTATTTGCATTATTGGAATTTATTATTATGATGTTTGCATGTTTTATTATATATAATGTCATGAATCATTAATTATTCGTGTCTAGTGGTTATTGTTATGGGAATAACAATGAATTAAGACAGTATAAGTTTGATTGATATTCATGGGATGAATATGTCCTATAGAGATAAATGGGAATTATATCTATTGTTGAGAACAAATGTGGACAGACCCGTCTTGAGATTAATTCATGGATCAAGTCATAAGTTAATCTCTAATAGTTGTGTCGATTAAATCCTTTGACACAGATCGCTATAGTTCTCCAACATAAGGAATGTGTGTTTTGATATAATCAAATGTTGTCTTTAATCGGATGACTATAAGGTTATACTTGAAGATAATAAAATTATGTAGTGAGATATGAAGCGATTAAGATGGAAATTGTCCCTCTTATTATAAGAATATCTCTGGGTCCCTCGACAATTGAGGCGAAATGCATGGGTCGTGCTCAAATGAATTGATGGAGATCCAATGTCATTTGTTTAGTTAGTCTAATTGGGTTTGAGTAGTAAAGATGAAGACGATATAAGGTTGACTTTGTCCATGCCTTATATTCTATCAAAGATCATGAGACAAAGTTATGTAATGGTATATTTTATATTAAGTTATACCGGATAAATGGAAACTTCAAACTCAACTTGGGTAGTCATAATGTCTTGCTAGAGGCACCATGAAGCATGGGATCAAAAATGTAATTTAGGCTCTCACGTCAATGTTAATTTGAACTATAGGGTCGCATTAGAGCGAATAGCGGTTATGGTTTTTATACTTTGTAGTAATTTAAAATGATGAGGATCATTTTAAAATTACAAATAACTAGTTGTTATTTAAATTAAATTTAATTTTGAAAAGTTTAAATTCGTGATTTAAAGTATAACAATAATTAATTTTGTTATATTTTCTTGTGAGATAGGAAATAATCGTAAGGGTTTTTAAAAAAGAGTTTAATATATAGCCTTAGATTAGTTTCCTTATCGATAAGGATTTGAATTTAAATTGTTATTATTTAAAGAGTTTTTAAATATATAATAATATAATATAAATTCGTTTCCTTATCGATAAGGATTTGAATTTAAATTGTTGTGTTAAAAGAGTTTAAATATATATAATAATAATATAATATAAATTAGTTTCCAAATCTGATAAGGATTGAATTTAAGTGTTGTATTTAAAGAAAGTTTAAATATATATTAATATAAATTCGTTTCCTTATCGATAAAGATTTGAATTTAAATTGTTATTATTTAAAAAGTTTAAATATATAATAATATAAAATTCGTTTTTGACTAAAACCTAAGCGGACTATATATATATGTGGAACATATATATTTGGGTAGTAATTAGTCTTTTTACTCTAAGAACAACCATGAGAGACCACAATTTCGTTTGAGAAGAGCGAACTTCAGACTATGATGAGAAAGATAATTCATTATTTGTTGTTGGTAATGTGATCTTTTAGAGGGTGGGTAGAAACTTAGAAGATATTAACCTGTACAGATCAGATTAAACTCATAGTATGGACTTTTTCAAGAAACAGAGATCAGATCTATAGTGCAAAATTACAGTTTTCTATTATTGGTTTTATGTTTGTATGATCTGTTGATTAAGATAACATTGATTCAGCATGTTTATAGATTGTCTGGGATTGGATATTCTGTGTAACTAACATTATCTGCTCTCTTGTGACAGGCAAAGGAGATGGATGAATTGCCAAGGATTATGATTACTGTATGGCTACCATCGGGTCAAGGCAAATGTAGTGGCGGATGCCTTGAGCGAAATTTACAAGCTCTTTGTATATGCGGGCGAATACGACTTCCATTGATGGTCGAGTTGAGGATTGGGTGTTGGAGTTGAGGATGCATGCGGGGCACTTTTTGCTGATTTCCAACTGCTGTGCCAGATACTTGTAGATTGTATTCTCGGGGCATAACTAGAAGATCTCTATTTGATGAGCATGAGAAAGAAAGTCGAGGAAGGGGAACAATCGGATTTTGCTATTAGAGACGACATAGCCTTGGTGATTGGTTATAGGCTTTGTGTTCGACCAAGCGAGAGAGTTAAAAGGCGATATTGGGAAGCCCATGGTGTCTTATGCTATAGACCTTAGTAGTACGAGATGTACAGTACTTGAAGGAATATTATTAGTGGTCGAGGATGAAAGAGGATTATCGGTATGTATCCGGTCTTCATGCAGTCGACAAGTGAAGGCGGAGAGACAAAAGCCTTCTAGGAAAGCACGGCCATTACCCATCCCGAATGGAAATGGGACGATTCTGATGGATTTTGTATTGAACTCCCTCCTTTGATTCGGAGACATGGCGGCATTTGGGTAGTAGTTGATGCAGGCTGCATTAGCGCATTTCATACCTATTCGGTAGAAGTTTTCTCCTCGGAAGCTAGCGACTCTTTATGAATCATATAGTGAATTTGCATGATTGCCGGTGTCGATTATCTACGATAGAGATCCACGATTCGCCCGAGGTTTTGGAAGGATTGATGGAAGAGAACTGAGTGTCAAGTTGAATTTGAGTGCAGCTTTTCACCTCGGGCGGAGTGGACAATGCGAGGGGACTATTCGGACAACAGAGGATATGTTGGGGTCATTAGTCTTTGCAATTCAAGGACATTGGAATGAATATCTACCCTTTGTGGAGTTCATATAACAGCATTATCACTCGAAGCATTGAGATGTCACCTTATGAGGCATTGTATGGGAAACAATGCCGCACTCCACTATGTTGGAATGGGGCGGCCCAAAGGAAGTACCAGGTCTGAGATTGTACAAGCAGCGGTGGACAAGGTTAATGTTATAATTGCCCGGTTGAAGCCGAAGGCTCGGGATAGGCAAAGAATTTGTGCGAATGACGTAGAAGGATCATGAGTTTGAGGTTGAAGATCGGAGTATTCTTGGAAGCTCTCTCCTTGGAAGGGCGTGAGTACGGTTGGGCGAGAGGCTAGTCCTTTGCATTGGACCTTTAGGGATTGTTGAGAGGATAGGTCCACTTAGGTCAGAACTTCTTGGGAGCTTTCTCGAGTCCGTAATGTATTCCCACGTCTCCATGCTATGCAGTATATCTCGGATCCCTCACATGTGTTGGAGACACCGGAGATTGAGGTGAGGGATGACTTATCTATGAGGGCGTGAAGTGCAGTTCTGGGTAGAGAAGAGAAGGAGCCGCCCAGCAAGACAATATCCTTAGTGAAGGTCCTTTGGGAGACACCACCTAGTCGGAGGAGGCGAGCTTGGGAGCGGGAGGACAGAATGGAGCGGTACCCTCATCTCTTCATGACCTGAGTCTGAATTTCGTGGACCAAATTTTTAAGGGAGTGGGGTTGCGACAGTACCGTATCTAAGTTTTTAAAGCGTTTGACCAAGTTTGACCAAGTTTGACCAACAATTGGTGATGTGGGCCCAAGTTGACTTTTTCAAGGATGGATAATTTTTTGGTTTTACTAAGATGCCATTCATTAGGCCTTAATGGAGGTTGAGTTCATAGGCGGGTTTGATGAAATCAGACAGGATAGAAAGTTATGGCCTTGGAGAGTTCAAACAACAGTACTTTGCAGTGTCAGTCGATGGGGTTTTACGAAAATGACCTAGGCTCTATCTCAAACTCTAGTTTGCGTGCCAAATAGAACCCTGACCCCAAAAACACTCATTTGAGCTCCGAAAGCCCTAGAAAAACTCCCCGAGGCGATTGAACATCAAGGCCCGGTTCGACCACAGACAAGCCGGGTTTTTAGTAGTGGAGCGATCATGAAGCCACTTTATGCAGTGCATTTGGCGGGAGGAAGCCACCACCAGACATTCATGACCCAGTTTCACGTGAACCACCATGGGACGTGCCCGGATCAGGGTAGGCTAGCGACAGTGTGCGTGGTGCGGGTTCGTCGGTTTTTCTGTTACCGATGGTCGGTAGACCGGCACCACCTCCCTCACCCCATTTTGGACCTCTTGAATATTCCATTGGGTCCTTTTCCCGGATCCTCAGTTTGAGAAGATACAGTGAAAACAAATTTGGCGGTTGTTGGATCAGTTTTTGAATACCGACAACCTTTGGACCAAGAGTAGGGTACTTGTGTTCACGGTCTCTTGGGCTTTTCCGGGTGATATAAAGTTTGTAAATTTTAGACGTCGTTTGGTTAGTTTTTTCATTTTGGGTCATTTCGGGTGGTCACGAGAAAGGTTTGGGCCAAGAAATTAGGCTGAATTGGTAAAATTAGGCAAAATTGAAGTTAGTTAGTGAAATTGGACATTTTTATGGGTTATTGGAAGGTTCAATTACGAAAAATTATTGCACGGTGGCCAATTTTGGTATGATTGGGGCACACTTTATAGTGGACTGTCGAGGTCAATTTAGATAGTTTCATAGTTCACAGTATTCTAAAGGCATTTAGGCGCATTCCATTGTCTTTAGTTAAGTTATTGAAGTTCGTGCATTTTTATATTATTACAAGCATATTGAGCTTGGAGAAGATCTGCGCGAGTGGGATGAGCATCTAATTGGGTGGTGAATATATGTTTTCATCTTTGGGTATTATTGATATATAATTGTGGTTAATTATTATATATATAACTTAATTGATGACGGTTGGTTATACATAAATGGTATCTGCTTTTATATAACAAGTTATCATTTCATGTGAGTTTTGTCAACATTTTTAATATTTGGAAATTTTCTTTTGAGTTCAATGGATATATTTGTGGTATTTAAACATTTGGTACATGGTTGAGTTTAAACCATACTGAAAATTTATTGTTTTAAAATGGATTATGAATTTTTGTGAAATGATTATATCTGATGTATCGTTGGAAAGTATGTGAGTAAGGAAAGCAGTTATATTATTTTCTGGTGGTGATGTAGGGATGCAGGAAGGTTTATTAGTTTGCCCGCAGTGTCGTGAGGTTGGTTTTCGGCGGGTCATATATTATTTCACGTGAGCTGTGATGTCGGGATTACTTTCGAAGGTTTATTAACCCGTTACCATGGTGCTTGTATGAGGTTGAACATCAGCGGTTATATATGTTCCACGACCATGATGTCGGGATTACCCGAAGGTTTATTAGTTACTACGGTGTCGTGAGGTTGGTTTCATTCAACGGTTATATATTGTTTCCACAGTCGTGATGTCGGGTTCATGATTCGTGCCACAGTAGGTGTATTGGAATCAACAAAATTTATATCCTAAGCTCTCATATGGCGAGGCTTCTTTGCTGATGCTCATGGCTCTAGGGTGAACACGAGTGGGTTTTCTTGTCTGAAATGATTTGTAGTGATCAAAATGGTGAATTTCAATTTGGATTTTTCGGGTTTGGGTAAAAACGGAGGGAGGTTGATAGTGTGCAGTCAGAATTAGAATGAAGGAAGCAGAAAAGAACTCCTTGAAGTCTCAGCCATTGAGTTTAGGGTTTTAAGACCTTGAGCATGTGCTCGAGGTCTTTATCCTCGCGTTGGGGGAGCATAGGCATATAGTCATTTCGACAGGATCTTCATTGGTTAAAACCTAGGCCTTAGAGTTTTCCTTTTAGAAGATGGCATTTGATTAGGCATAAATGTCCTTAACAGTGAAAACACATCTCAAAAGCCTACTTTACAATAACTAATAGGAGACAACTAACTGGGCCTCAGTGGATGCAGTGAAAATCATCCATTGAACTCAAAAGCTTGCCAATACACATTAAAGAGAGCATGGCAAAGAGATTTTAACCTATATGGTGAAAGCAGAACCTGAAATACCCTTAAACACCAACATGAGGCATGAGTAACATGCAACTTACCTGGCAGAGCTGGAGTGGCCTTCCCGCGAGGATGGGAGTTTTAAGCGTAGATATATATATAACTTAATTGATCGAACTGGTTGTATAAATATAATTATCTCTGCTTTTATATAAACAAGTTATCATTTCATGTGAATTTTGTCAACATTTTAAATATTTGGAAATTTTACTGAGTTCATGGATATATTTGTGGTATTTAAACATTTTGGTACATGGATTGAGGTTTTAAACCACTTTAAAAATTTATTGTTTTAAAAAATGGATTCTGAGATTTTGTGAAATGATTATAATAGAGTATTGTTGGAAAAGTATATGTGAGTAAGGAAACGGTTACATATTATTTCCCAATTTCACGTGATGTCGGGATTGTACCTTCGGTTTATTAGTTCGCCACTTGCCGTGAGGTCGGGTTCCCTCCAATAGGTCATATATTATTTCCTTAATGTCATGCCTCTGGATTACCCGAAGGTTTATTAATTGCCACAGTGCCGTGAGGTTGGTACCATCCAACGGTTATATATTATTTCCATGACCGTGATGTCGGGATTACCCGAAGGTCTATTAGTTGCCACGGTGTCGTGAGGTTGGTTCCATCCAACGGTTATATATATATATTATTTCCATCACTGGTGATGTTCGTTCCACCTAAGGTTATTGCTGCCACTGCCGTGAGGTTGGGCTTCATCTTTAATTACTTACTTTCATGGGTATATGGTGCGGTACATTGTTGGTTTCGAGTAAGGTATAACCATTTCAATATTTATGGTTATCAGATTTTCATGATTATTTTTACGCATATTGATGGTTATATATATTTCTTATGCTCAATTTTTATGTTGTGAATAAATTCAGTCATAAGGTTCCTTTGATAATGACGCTTGCTAAATTTTTGAGCATGAATTTCATATTGTTGACTCGGGTATAAGCTCGGGGTTTTGTGAAATGATTCCAAACGGGAACCTTAAGCAAAGATGGACGGAGGTCTTAAGAGAAGGAATTTTCGGAAAATAAAAAACATTATTTTCCTTATAAATTATGTCACTCACCTCAGATTTATTATCTCAATGCTTATTGTTTTAAATCAGCTTCTCTAGGTCCGTATACTAGATGACTCACCTCGCGCTAAACTTTCTACGCCACTGCTCGCGTAGTCAGAGATTCCTAATCTTACTTCCATCCGCCTTTATTTTATCGGACTTATGTATTACAAGACTTCTAAATCTCAAACACTCTTAGAATGCTCGATCTTGGTGTATTGAACTCATATGAGTCTTTACCATGTGTGTTTGTGGCTTTAATTCTATGTAGCATGGGCCTGTCATGATCTCTTTATATATATATTGAGGTATTGCATTAATGCAAGCTACTTTTTTCTAAAGTCAAGTTCCATCGACATTCCTAAGGGATTGCATGGTGAGAACTTCACTGAAGGGACCACCCGGGAATCTCGATGGTTTCTGCCAGTCTCATATCAAAGCCACATGACCGCTACGAATAGCTTAGAAGGTCCTGTGGATTATAGAAGAGATTTTCTGCACTACTACAAGTTAGTAATGGGTGATGAAAATATATCTATCATACATTGTATTTAATTGTGCGATTCCTGGCTTCCGCTATATGATTCCTGTAGTATCAAACAATGGTTTAGTATGATAGTAATTTTGAGATTTGTATTGTTTATGAAAGAAAATGTGGAGATATGATGTTTTGTGATTTTAATTTTTGAATGAAATATTTGACTCTGATTAGTTTGGCTCTGTCAATGGGAATAATAGTTGACCTTTACATTCCTTGGTACCGAATGTAATTGATTTGAATCCCAGCCTCTAGGGGTTTCGGTTAGAGGTTACTAGTACTAATAGTTTTTGGTTCCGGCCACCTTAAAAGGAACAAGTTGCGGGTAGTCACCCATTTGAAAGTCCCACATGGTTGGGCACCATTTGGTATTTGATGACTAGAGAAAAATATATTTGAAATGTATTTGATTTTGGACTTTGATATGAAAGTGTTTGAATTGAAATTTGATATGAAATTGTTTGGATCATATTTGATATAAAACTGATTTCATAATGTTTTGAAGAATTTTTTTTAATGTTCCAGCTTATTTTTGAATCGAAATTTTTGATGAAAAACATCTCCTATTTGTTATATGATTGAAAATCTTTCGATCCATGAAATTGTATTAGTATTTTTTATTGAGCTTAAAGCTCACTCCCATTCATTGACATCTTTTCAGGTACATTTAATTCTAAGTAAGAAGAGATCAAGTTAGACAGAGAATCATATATCCTATTAGAAATTTGATTTTGGAACTGCTATGAATCTCATTTAGTTTACTTAGTCTATGTTTATTTGGATTATTTGTCTCTAAGAGTTGGTTAGAAGGATATAAATATTTGTCTTGGATTATTTGTTCTAAGAGAATTTTGCATATGGAATTTCGATATGAGAATTGGTGATATAGAAAGTCATAATTACTCAACAAGTGTTTATAATTTAATCTAATCTAGTTACAAGAAAGGAAGGTTTGTGTTATTTCACACTTCGAGCCTTTGGGCTTGAGGTGTGAAATGACAATCATGTCCCTGGATTGGGTTTCAGGGCGTGACACTAATAGCACATTGTTTCTTGATATGTCTCGGTGAATTAAAGGCGGAGAGCAATCATGTTGCATATAAGATAAAGCTTCTGCCATGCCTTTAACAACATTTATCCTCAAATTCCAATCAAACTTTATTACTTCTTCCTTGTTACTTAGAATGTTCCTTAAGCTCCCCTTTTCCATGTATTAGAGAATCATGATTCACATCCAAATAAGTAAAGTCTAATAAGGTATGTACCTTTATACTACCACTCAGAATATTTGGATCTATATCGATTCTAGGATTCTATTCTATACCTAGCTTTTAGGTTAGTCATCTTATTCAAGCTTGATTCATTTGTATTATTTTATAAATTCTTTTTATGTGGATTCTTTGGTAGATGGTATGATTAATCTCCAACTCTCGAGTATTCTTACACAGACGTGAGCCACAATTCGCACCTCACCCTTCCTCCCTAAATTCTTGCTCATCTCCTGCTCTACCATCATAATGACTCAAGAATAACAACCAATCATCATTCCCAATTCCTTAGATTCCACTTCACCTCTCACCCTCATCACCATCTTCAATCAAAACATCATCAAACTCACCTCCACAAACTGCCTCTCCTATAAGTTCAAATTGAAGCTATCCTTACTGGCTACCACATTTATTTAATATATCGATGGCTCTCATCCTTGTCCCCCAACCACTCTAATTTCCACCAACAAGGAAACCCCAAATCATGACTTTTTCTTGATCCGCTTAGGACAAACTACTTATATGCTCTTGTCGATCCATTTCAACTCCCTTTAACCTTTGATTCAACAATCCACTACACTCTCCCAAAAGTGACGCATGGCTCACCCTTTCTTGCCAACACATATGCTCATCCATCTCATGGACATGTCAAACAAATCATGACAAACTCAAGATTGTCAAGCCAAGGTTTCCCATACCATCATTGAATACATGTACTTCATCAAGTGCCAAGCCAATCAACTTCGCGCTTCGGGAAATCGCCACCAATGGTGATCTTATCGATGTAATCTGGATGGCTTGGATGAAGACTACAAATCCATTGTTGATATTGTCTAAGGACGTGACACTCTGATTCTCTTTGATAAATAACAATAAAAATTTATCAATTGGGAATTGGCGCTCAAACACTTACAGTCTGGTCCCTCCTCGTTCCTAGTCACTACCAACATACCTCCCAAGCGTCCCTTCATAATTCGTAGGTTCCACCACTACACTTGCTCCACCTACGCCTGGCCATCATAAGCCAAACCCCTCGACCCGCCGAGCCCTACAACCGACCCCACCGCGCTGGGTCCGCCCCTACCTTTCTACCGAACAGCTTGGTCACCACCAACCTGTCACTCTACCAATCAGTGCCAACCCCACCGCTCTCGAGCCCTCACACTCACTACCGCCCTCCGTCTCACCAAGACAACTCCAATGAAAGCCTCAGCGGCTCATGTTGCCACCTCCTGGCCTAAAGATGGCTAAAATGGTTGGTTGACAATACAGGCTTCCCATCAGCGTCGCCCGACTTTCAACAACCTCAACCTCAACCTCCATGCCCCTATGATGGTCCAAATGACGCTGGCCCTCGTGATGGTACCGCCACATATTATACATTCGGGCTCAACTCCTTATCTATCCCTTCCCATTCCATTTTACAAATGTCTTATGTAACCTTAATATGAAACACAACCATATATCTATCTCAATTTTGAAAAACAAACAAAACATCGATCAATTTACCCTCTTCCTTTCATGAAGGACTATAGATCGAGGGCAATAATTATTCACAAATGCATGAAAGATGGGTCATATGAATGGTCAATGCTTCCACCTCCATCATATCATTGCGCCTCCAATGTCAAAGCCTCTTATTTTGATTAGCATCATCGGTTAAGCCATCCTTCCAAGCCCATTCTTCGGCATTTAGTTTCACACTACAAGTTACACACTATGTCTGCCTTGTCGTCTTCCTTTCATTATAAATACTATTTTTGTAATAAAAGTCACAAGTTACCTTCACAACTACACACTCCCAGGCCTTCGGCCCACTCCAAATTATTTTTTATGATGTATGGACATCTTCTATTCGCCGATTGGACAACTTCAAATATTACTGTCTTGCCAGGATCACTCACGCATTATATCCGCCTACCTACCTGCCGTGTCCGATGTCAGTTTGATTTTTTCCCCGCTTCAAATCACTGTTGAAAATTTCTTCAAAAGGAAAATTATTACCCTTTACTCGGATAATAGGGGTGAATACACGAGTCTATCCACCTTTTTAGCCACTCATGGCATATCTCATCATGCATCTCCACCACACACTCCATAACACAATGGTTTCTGACGCCCCACCACAAGCATGAAGTTGAACCGGTTTAACACTTCTCTCTTCAGCCTCTTTCCCCCTTTCCTTCTGGTCATATGAATTTCTCACGGCTACATAACTCATTAATCGTCTTCCCACACCTACATCTGGCGTATGTCCTCCATATCATAAGCTCCTTTCGGGTCTCCCTCCTAATCAGCTCTCTAAACTTTACGCCTTCTGTCATTTATGTTATCCATGGCTTTGACTTTACTCGATGAACAAACTTGCTCCTTGTTCCGCCCCGTGTGTCTTCCTTAGCTACTCACTTACCCAAAGTGCCTACATCTGTTATGACCCTTCCACCACCAAGACATATCACTCCCATCATGTTTGCTTTCTTGAGTCCATCTTTCCCTTGTCTAGCGTCCATCCGTCTCTTCCTCGGTCTACTAAGTCCACCATCTCCACATGTTCCCAGTCACCCTTGTCGACTCGGCCACGCCTTCAGCATCCCTGACTGCAGATCACACCCCTGACTTTGTGCATCTAGTCCCTTGCCCCCTACTCCTCACGGCTCGAACCCCTTAGCCGAGCTATCCCAACATGCCCAAACACCCGAGCACTTCACAACAATCCCACACCCTCTTCCCTAATTGATAACCCACCTCACCCCCTAACAATAGCTTCAAGCCACCAACCCAAGACCCTGCAAATTTCCCTTTACATAGCACCACTACCCGAGCCCTTGCCTCCTCCATCAACATCCAATCTCCTCTTCCCCCACCGACCACCGCTCTGGCCCCCAACAACAAATGAGCTTTTTCGCTTGGCACCCGAATCGAACATTATCATGTCTCACTGCTTGAGAACCCGAGCCCTCCCTGCCATGCCCTACTGCCCACACCCGCACCTCTCCTCCAATCACTCTTTCTCACCACAACATTCACAAACCAGTCCATAAACTCACCCTCTTTGCCTAACTTGCCTGAGGCCTAGAACCGACCGTTGTAACCCAAGCCATCAAAGATCCTATATGGCACACGGTAATGTCGAAAGAGTTTGATGCCCTTGTTCGGAATGGCATTTGGGAGTTGGTACCGCCCAAGTTAGCTTAAAACATTATGGGTTGTAAGTGAATCTTCTCAATCAAACACTTGCCTCATGGTTATGTGATATGTACAAAGCACGATCAAGTTGCCAAGGGGTTTCATCAGAGTTCGACATTGACTCCATGTCCGTAAAGGAAACCAATCACTATTCGCTCGTTCTTTCTTCTCGCCATCATCCACGAGTGGTGCTTCCGTCAACTCGATGTCAACAATGCCTTCTTGTAGGGCACCCTTATCGAGAATGTCTTCATGGCTCAACCATAGGGCTTCACAGACACTGATCATCTTAATCATGATTGTTGGCTCCATAAGGCCATCTATGGGCTAAAGTAAGCACCTCGGGTATTGTATAATGAGCTCAAACAATTTTTACTCACCTCTTGTTTTCTGACCTCCACTACAAATACCTCTTTATTCATCCTTCGTCACACTACTGCTACTTTACTTCATCTTCTAGTGTATGTTATTGGTTGTTAACGTCAGCGTGGTAAACAACCATCGCCTATTCCGCACTTCATCACCTTGCTCTCGTCGGTTTTCTCGAGGACTGGGTCCCCTAACTTACTTGCTTGCATTAGCCCCCTCTCATCCACTGCCTCATCCTTTCCCCAAATGTAGGTATATAGCCTAATTCTCCTTGCCCGAAAGGCACGATGACACTCGTCTGTCTCCACCCCACTGACGACCGTCTCATCGGTCTCTTCAATCCAACACCCACCGCTGCACCATGCCGCACACCACTACCCAAGTGAACCTTCGCAAGATTTCAACATCGAATCTGATCGACGCTGCTTATGCAAATCAATAAGCTTTCAATACATGCATCGCCGATCAGTTGACCACTGGACTATAGCTATATTCTCCGTTATTTATGTGGGCAATTATCATCGATCCGGCCTAGTCAGCCAATCTCCACTTCCAATTACATGCCTACTGACGCCGACTGTGCCCAGAATAAGGACGAGATTTACCTCACGCCTCCTTCATTCTCTACCCTAGTCGCACCCTAGTCTCTAGAAGCTCTAAGAAACAAATACATAGTTGCTCAATCCCATTGAAGCCGAATACCGACGGTTCACCGCCACTCTTATCGAGTCTGCATCCAATCTAATTAATAAAGTTCACTTCTCCTTCATCATGGCAACTCTGGCCATCTATTGCATAAATGTCTGCAAACAACCTCCTTCTTTTGAACCCCCACTGCTCTACTCCACGCATGAAACATGTTGCACTTGACTACCACTTCATTCACGAACAAGTTCAGAATGGTGATCTTCATGTTACCCATGTTGCTCGCGAATCAACTTGGAGAGACGCTCTCACCAAACCTCTACCCCAAGACTCGCCTCTTCTTCATCTGCTTACTACTCAAGATCAATCTCGCCTTAGAGCTCTAACTTGTGGGGGCATATTGGAGAATCAAGATCCACATCCAAATAAGTAAAGTCTAATTAGTGTATACCGTGTAATTACCAATTTGTAATATTTAGATTTAGATTGATTCTAGGAGTTATCTATACCTAGTTTAGGTTAGTCACCTTATTTGTTTGATTCATTTGTATTATTTATACCTTATGTGATTCAATAGAGATGGTATGATTAATCTTCCAACCTATTGAGTATCCTACACCATGAACTCATAAATTAAAAATGAGTTAATGTGAACATGAACAATACCCATAAATCTTGACAATGTTGCAATGTCGTATGTTTGCTAAAGCACGAATCTCACTTTTGAAAGCTTTTAGATAAGCCATCTCTTCATCTTGTGTCGAGTGGAGTTTTTTTAACAGCAACAACTCGGCTTATTAGCAACTCGACCTTGTAAACAGTTCCATATCCTCCAGCACTAATACAATATTTTGAGTCAAATCTCAATCCTTTAATGACGTGGGTTTTTCCACACAAGAGCGCAAGTGGTACTTGCTTGAGAGATTCTCCCACCTATCATGTCGATCTTTTTGTCAGTTTCACTGTGCTTGAAGCCCATCATTTGTGCTTATCATTGAGAGCTGATACGTATGTGAAAGGGCTACTTGAAGAGGGACCGAATGTTCCAAAAAGGTGAGTCTGGCGAATGTTATCTGTGAGTGTGAGCCACCTAGAGGAATGTCGTATGTGGACGTCCTCCATTTTCAAGGGGTATGAGTATGATATGATCCCACACGGCTCCACATAAGAGTGTGGAGTCAGACTTAAGCTTGAAAGGTTCCTACACTCCACGCCGATCTTTCGTCACCTCCAATCATTACTTAATTACTCCCTATCATGGCCCCATATTGCAAATAGATCTTGAGTTGGTGCTTCTCCAGACTTATTTTTCTTTTCCTTGCTCTTCAATAAAGAAACTATATAAAATGTGAAAGAAATAAATGAGAGTAATAGAATGCCTAAAATAAGTAGCATAATCAAAATGAAAATTTTGTTCCCCTTCTTTCGACTAGTGCTACATGCCTTAAGACCAATGATGTTACCACACAAGCCCTTGTTATTTCTAATGCCTTAAATAGAGCATCTTGAAAGACTTTGACATCAGGTAGAGACCTTCCAACTTATAGGATATATCTATAGAGGCCGCCTTAAATCATCAAAGTGAGGAAGTAATTATTCCCGAAAGGTTGCTATGGGAGAGATTCACGTTTCAAGCTCCTAATTTTTCGAGATACCGTGTAGCTCTGCCTCAAGTAGTACAGGCCTTTGACTAAGGCCAAGACTCTAAAGAGTGATCACATTCCCAATCTCAATTGAATGCTCTCCTAAACATTTTAATGCTCAAATTCAATGACAATAATTTCCTTAAGTAACAAACTTGTCGCTGCACTAGGTCACTTTAAATGGTTTAATGCCAAGTCAAGATGTTTGAGATCGACAAATTTCCTAATTCCAAAGGAACGCTTCTGAAAGCTTCTTATCAAGGGTTAGTTAAATTAACTCTGAATAGACATTTCAACATACCCATTTATAGTTGATCGATATGTAAGTAAATTTTGAAAACATTATGGCTTCGTTTGGAACCTAGTTGAGGAGATTTTCTCATCCAAATTTTCTTTCTTCCACTTTTTTCTTTATTTTCTCTTCCTTAGTACTTACTGTCTCAAATGAAGCCTATAAGAAATCGAAGGATCATATATACTTGATATCAACATTGTAGTCCATTCTCTAACACTATATAATGTTTGAAGAGTATATGTGAAAGTTCTTCACATTCGTTTTGACTCTACCAAGTTTCTTGACTTTCAAACTTTTATATTTTAAATTTATTCTTGGATTTTCTATAATAAATTTTATAGAATAATTTATGAATAATTCTCTTTTTGCAAAGTCTTCCAAGATACTTTTGTCAAAGTTTGAATTTGATGGTAATTTTAAGCTTAATTAATTTAACCTCTTTTATCTCCAATCAATTAATTTGTTTAAATAAACTATTTGATTAATAATCATTTCTAACAAATTTATTCTCCATTAATAATTTAAATACTTCTTATTGATTTTCATTATGACCATTTCTTCTCATTTGATTTGGAATAATGCTTCATTTTGAGAGAGTTTTTTTTAAATTAATTTTTAAATTTAGATTTGCTGGGCGTCACCTATAAATGTGGACCTTCCAACTTATTATAGGATATATCTATAGAGGTCAGGCCTCGCAAATCATCAAAAGTGAGGAAGTAATTATTCCTGAAAGGTTGTTATGGGAGAGATTCAATGTTTCCAAGCTCCCTAATTTTTCGAGATACCGTGGTAGCTCACCTGTTAGCATATTTTGACTATACAGACTCTTAAAGAGGATCACACCCCAATCTCAATTGGAATGCTCTCCAAACATTTTAATGCTCAAATTCAATGACACAATTTCCTTAAGTAACAAACTTGTTGCAGAATTAGGTCACTTAAATGGTTTAATGCTAAGTCAAGATGTTCGAGAATGACAAATTTAATTCCAAAGAAATGCTTTTTGAAAGTTTATTGTTGCTTAGCACCAACTTGAATAGCGATTTCAACATACCCATTTATAGTTGATTGGATATGTAATAGGAAATTTTGAAAACATTATGGCTTCGTTTGGAACCTAGAAATTGGAGAGATTTTCCTCATCCAAATTTTTCTTTTCTTTCCACTTTTTCTTTATTTTCTTTCCTTAGCATTTCATCGGTTCCAAAAGAAGCCTATAAGAAATCGAAGGATCATATATACTTGATATCAACATTGTAGTCCATTCTAACACTATAAATGTTTGAAGAGTATAAGTGTGGAAAGTTCTTTCACATTCGCTTTGACTTACTCAAGTTTCTTGATCTTTCAAACTTTTTAAATTTATTCTTGATTTTCTATAATAAATTTTATAATAATTTTATGAATAATTCTTTGCAAAGTCTTCCAAGATACTTTTTGTCAAAGTTTGAATTTGATAATTTTGCTTAATTAATTTAACCTCTTTATCTCCAATCAATAATTTGTTTAAATAAATCATTTTGATAATAATCATTTCTAAATAAATTTATTCTCCTATTAATAATTTAAATACTTAATGATTTTCTGTTTATGACCATTTCCTTTCTATTTGATTTGAATACCAAGTCTAATGGAGATATTTTTTTAATTAATTTTTAAATTTGAGATTTGTTGAAGGCCACCTATAAACAGGTGCCCCCTTCACTAAGTTCTCATTCTCTCTTAAGTGCTTCAAGAATATTCTTTTTTTTTTTTCTTCTAAAGCGCCTGCTAATATTTCTCTCAAGTGCTTTAAGAACTTTCTTGCTCAAGTGCTTTCATAATAAGTACAACTTGTTGGAGGAATATATTAATATTCAAGTTGTATTGCATCTTACTAAGGGAGTGCACCCGATGTGATAATTGGTTGTTGAATCTTAGAGGGAGAGAGCCGGTTCCCTACTACACCAAGGTTACAAACAGGAGGAGGTTGAATCTACTTTAAGGACAGTGCTATTGTACGCCCCAACCATCCAATCAAATAAGTCATCTTACCTTAAGTGTTCCTTGTTTGGATTGTTTTAGACTAAGTCAAATTCCCTAATCTTTTTTCTAAAAAACCTTCTATTAGTGGTATCAAAGCCTAAGGCAGTAGATGGTAACTTGTTATTACATGTCTAGGAAATTCTTGTCAACAAGGTGATAAAAGCTTAAGGTAAGTGGGGTATAGTGGACCATTGTGACCCTTCTACTTACCTAGGGACTTTCCTGGTGTACTTAACACATCTCTTACTATTGTCCTTGTTTCTGTTCACCCAAAAGACCTAGTTCAACCACCAATATTAAAGTAGATTATATTCCCTGAATTGATGGAGACCCTCCTCATACCCGTCTCCACACTTCAAGATCTAATTCATTTTAATGGGACATTCTTTAAGAGATGGCAAGAAAGGGTTTATTCTACCATTGATGTTGTGAACCTAAGGCATATCTTGACATACCCAAAACCTAAGAGTGACTCTAAAGATTTATCTAAATGGGAAAATGAGAACAAACAAGTTAGGCATGCCATTCTTAGCACACTCACAAATGAACTCTTTGATGTCTATTGTCAATATAAAGTTGCAAAAGAAATTTGGGATGCTTTGGCAAAAAAAATACATAGTAGAAGATGCTGGAACACAAAAATATGCCGTAGGAAATTTTAGAAAGTTCCAAATGACTAAGGATATAGATGTATCATCTCAAATCCATGACTACCACATGTTGACCAATGACCTAGTCACCAAACATTACAAAATTACCTAAACCTTTGATCAAGTACCTTTATGAGACCCTTCCAGACTTCTCGTCTCGAAAGACTACAAAATAGCATGAAACACAAAAGGAAACAACAAATGTCCCTAGAAGATGTTTTTTTTTTCATAATTAGCTATATTAGGATTGAGAGCAAAAAACTAGGATAAGCTGAAAGAGCCAAGGAGTTATCCTCCAAGGCAAATGTGGTAGAAAAGATACCAAGGCCCAAATTCAACAGTCAAGAGACAAAAACCCCAGGATTCGTTTCAACCCATCAAAACAAGGTCCAAAATCCAAATTTTTAAAAAGATACGTAAATGTTTTGTCTATGGCAAGCTGACACCATAACCCCTGTTGCAACAAAAAAGATATTTGAGAAAAGTTAACGAAGGCAAACTGGTACAGAGGTGATCAGAGTAGTAGTCTTCTAAGGTGAGCAAGAGGTCCCCATTTTTACACGCTGCGTCGTAAAAATCCGCCACCCTACAATGCTAATGTCGGGCCCATGTTTTGTTGAAGCCCATCTTTTATTTCGCTCTTGGTTTTTGGCTTATAAGATGAGAAATTAGTAAGTACTGGTGAAGAGCCTAGGGGAGTCAGGAGGTGCTCTTAGGGGAAAAGGAGAATATCCTTTAGGTAGAAACACCCAAAGATAAACCTCTCTTAGGGAGATTGATTCTTGGCCTTGAAGAAGATTAAGAAGGAGATTTTAAGAGAAGAAATGGGTTTCATCTATATGCTTCTCTTATTTTCTTGCCTTTTCTCATTTTCTATGGTTGTATTTCTCCCCTCCATGAGCTAATCTCATTTTCTAGGGTTTTGATGTAGTCTAAACAATGAACTATGATGTTTAGCTTTGATTTGTAATCTTTGATGTTTAGATTTTCTTATATATTGAATTTTCTATTCAATACGCTTGTTGATGATTGATCACCACAAAATGATTGCACCTAATTTCCGAGGTTGAGAAATAATACTAGGTTGTAATTCATGATTGAAATGTCATTTTTCACCATAGAATAGAGATGTTTGTGGGGTTACATATGTGGCTTAGATTTCAATTACTTAATGCATCCCCTGTTATGATGGTTTCAAGCTTATAGATATAGTATAAACCCTTTCATGGGTAGATCATATCAAGCCGAGAAAGAATAAGATGTGCTTAGGGTGAAAGCCACCATTAATATATGATTTAGGTATCATTGGGAACAAGAGAGCCTCACCTTATGGAATTTGTTAGGATGAAATCTAAAATCCTAGGCTTTCTTGTAATTTATGATTTTCACTTTGTATGTTAGAGACCTTACTATATGATTTGGTTTAGTTTGTCTTATCAACTTCACCTCGTATCCAAAATGAAGCTTGATTATCTCTAATTTCGGTAATTAGTAACCCAATCCCCGTGGGACGATACTCATAGTTTTCACATTATATTACTTGAGGCGACGAGTGCACTCACAAGATATAAAGGCATGACATTTTATATCAAGCATTTTGAGCCTATCGAGCAGAGTTAGGATCATGTTTGATTCAGACAAAATAGTGTTAACAAAGAATGATGTTTTTTTTTAGAATAGTTATTATAACCAAGGTATCTTTATGTTGAACGTTTAAGAAATTTTGAATAAAAAAGCATCTTCCTCTTCTTCTTACATAGTTGTTTCATGTGATGTTTGGAATGGTACATTAGGACACGGAACTTTTCGATATTAAGAAAATGGTTGAATTAAGTTTAATTCCAAACCGTCTTAAAAACCTTTGGAAATGTGATGTGTAGAATTTAAAACCACAAAGAAATCTTGAAACCGATAGAAAGAGAGTTCGAACTACTGTTTGATTCATAAAGTGACCTTAGAGACTTGAAAACACCATGACTAGTGGTCAAAGGTTTTATATTACCTTCATAGATGACTACTCAAGATATACATGAGTGTATCTTTTAATAAACAAAGATGAAGCAACGAATGCTTTCATCAAGTATAAAAATGAAGTAGAGACAACTAAGTAAAGAAAATCAAGAGATTCTAGATTCGATAGGAAGGATAATACTTAGTCCAACCCTTCAATACCTTGTGAGGAACATTGAATTATACATGAAACCACCCCCCTCCTTATTCCCCTAAATCTAACTGAAAGAAATAAAATAAAAATAGAACCCAAAGAGGATGATGAATGACATGTTAGTATGTTCAAGAGCATCCTTGAACTTGTGAGGGGAGCTATCCTCTCCACCTGTCATATTCAAAATAGAATACCCTACAAGAAGACTAGTAAGACTCCCTATGAGTTATGGAAAGGATATGCACCTAACATTGGATACCTAAAAGTGTGGGGGTGTTTAGCAAAAGTACTTTTTCTGCAACCAAAGAAAAGAAAGTTAGGTCATAAAACCTTTGATGCAAAGATTTATCAAGTTGCGCAAGAATAGTCGTCTGTAGGTTTCTTGTCATCAAATCAAAAAATGGCCTATTGGAAGTGAACTCTATAATTGAGACTACGAATGCTAACTTCTTTGAAAATATTTTTCCTTGGAAACCAAATTGCCAACAACAAGTTCAAAGAAATCTTAGAATTGAGTCTAGTGAACCTTCTGAACCAAAACTGAGAAGAAGCAAAAGGAAAAGAAAATGGACTAATCTGTGACGACTTACACTTTCCTAGTTGATGACCGCCCTAGATCCTATAAGGAAGCTATGACTTCATTTGATGCACCTTATGGAAGAAGGCCACATTGTTTTAAATCGAATCAATAATACATAACCATACTTGGGATATAGTAGACTCGTCTCATGGTGCTAAAACCATAGGTTGTAAATGGATCTTTAAAGGAAACAAAACCATATGGATTTATTTATGTTAAGACGTTTGTGACGCCCCAAGATCCAAGGGGCTCATTGACCAATAGTCAACCTGCGGAATTACTAGCTTAAGTCATAGTGCACCTAAGTCTTGGTACCAAACGAAAATTCACTACTTTTTGGCACTAATGCTACTCAAGACCACCTCAAAACGCCCTTTGTATCTGTAATTCATTCATCCATATTTACGTTGGTGTATATGAGAATAATACACTAAAATAGACTCTCTTACTCATTATTACATACCCGACTATATTGGCAATAGTCTAAAAATTTAATCACAATTTTTATACAAACACATGCTAGAACCCAAGTTCTAAGCACTTTTTACAAAGGATTTATCAAGGCCCATGTCTGTCCCTTTCACAATCTCACTGCCTCACCTGAGCAACTCATCCACTCCAAAGCAGAAATCTCCGCACCTAAAAAGGGTCATTTCGTTGTCCATGGTAGTGGCTGGTGAGCCACGCCTGTGAGAGGAACACTCCTACAAGGGCTACTCCCACCCGGTGCACATTCACGTTTAATTAACATTCTATCTACATTCCAATAACATGTGCCAATTCTTTATGGAACTACATGCTACAAGTCACAGCAAATGAGACTAGATTCCACTATACCACGACCGAGTCCTCACCGACTCCCTCACATAACGCCTAAGCCCATGTGATAAACCATCATTCCTCGATGACAATCCAATGATCATTTTTCAAAATAAATTTCATTTGTTTATAACCAAAAGCTTGAATGATACATCACACACCGCCATTTTACATTTAAAACCACGCTCTTCGTAGTATATTGCAGTAACATGGTCTCTCAGCAAACCCATACACTTTATGGCCTTTCACCACTAGGGACTATATCTGACCATAATTGAAGCTTACCAAAGGGGGATCGAACCTTCTTGTCAGATAATTCACAATATATTTTCTTTACCATTTATTCAACCGCGGTGATTTGTCGGGATGGTGTCCCCATTTAATTTAGCCCACCAAATCAAAAACCAAACGCAAGTGGTCGTATTTACCAACTATAATCCACCCATTTAATGCGAGGTCTCGCGCATATAATAACGCAGAGGCTGGCTGGTATGTTATAACAGTCAGCATGCATAATGAATGCCTATATGGACAACATATTAATCCATACCACTTAATGGCATGTCATGGACAATCACATCACCCGCATAGCACTCATACATCATTCAATTTCAAGGTCAATATATCGCATTATATTAGCAGTATCAACATGCACATTCAACATGTCATTCTAAGGATCAAGCAACACACACATTACGCGTTTTCGTGTAATTTGGCTTATTGCATCATAATAATTCATCACATGTCAATAATGCTTCGAGTACTCATTGACATCCAAATGTCACTACATTGTCAAGTTGCGGGCGCACTTCATTAATCGTGTCAAAGGTCAAGTGTTACCACATATTAAACCTTCACCTACATGTCAACATATTAGATGATTAGTGTCCAAAAAGTGCTATTTCAACCCTATTTTTACAGGTTTTGAGCGCTTTTTGTACTAATTATTATAATTTAACCCAATTGACATGTTCGGTCCCTATTGCATCTCTCTAATTGCATTCCGAGGCTATTTTTGTAGCTCAGGAATCGAGGCCAAATTATCGCGGTCAATCCAATCATAACCAAAGCTCTGCTGATTTTCACCACTTCATATGGTCTCATATCAATTTCAAGAAGCCGTGAATGAAGAATTTCAAAGGTGAAGAAAATTGAAGAAAAATGGCAAGTGTGTCACAGGATGCAGCTCGAGCTGTTACCCGCAGGAAGCAGGAATCAATGAACAAAGGATGAACAGAAGCCAAAATTGCCACGAATTCTCGCCATGATATTGAATATCGCATGTTTAAAATGCAAATTTCTATGCACAAAGGTTTTTCCTTATGTTTAAATCCCGTTAGCCAGCTTAAAACATCGTAGATAGCTAAACTTTCCATTTTCGCTATCTTCAGGATTTTCGCTAGCTTAGCCGAAATTTCGCTACATGAAATTTTCGCTATGCTAGCGAAAAATTCCCGCATAGCCAAATGGTCATTCGATTTTGATATTTTTGATTCCAACGACCTCGCTTTTGTATAATTACCACTTTGTCCCTATTGTATTTCATATTTTAGGTATTTTTGTCATTTCATTACATACTGGGTTGGCTATAAAAGCCAACTTATAGATTAGAACCCTAACTTTAATCTTTCAAGACAGCAGCCTTTGCTCAGCCTCTCTCTTCTCTCCTATTTCCTTTCTTGTTGCTGCCACTCAAGAATGACAACCTGAGATGAGGCTAAAACCACTTCCTTCTCAAGTAAAAGGCCACCGGGGAAGGATCTCACAGCTCTGGTTCCCTGCTTTTCACGCAGCAGTTTTTGCATTTTTTGGTTCCCAAATCTCTAACTTCTAGGTTTAAAGCTACATGTACTTTCTTACAATACTTGGCAAGCTTTAGGTTTAGTGTATTCTCTTAGCTTTTATGGGATACACTAATATCCATTAGTTGCCATTTACGAGCCACCGAGGTAGGTTAAGTAAGTTAAGGTTTCAATTTAGTGCATCCATCTTGACTGTCACTAGAATCTTGTGGTTCATGATCTTATTTTAGATCCATTCGAGAATTCATTAGTTACCCTTTACGAATCATCATAGGGATGAGTCAAGATAGATTTTCACCTGTTGGAACCATAAATACAAATAAATGCCAACAAAAGAAAACTGTTTAGGTTTAGGCTTTAATGCCAATGAAGATCCTGTCAGAGATGATTATGGGCGTCAACCTCCCCAACGCCAGAATGAACTTCATCTCTGCAATACAGATCTAAACTACCCAATGTCATAAGTGTGCTCTATTTCATACTTTTATTTTATTTAGTTCTTCAGCTTTTCAAACCATCAACTCCCCTGTTTTTACCAAGCCTTAAAATCCAAATTTAATTCACCATTTCACTTCACTCTCAAATCACTATAACATGAAAAACCCCATCTTTGTGTTCGACTTAGATTAATTATATCAAGAAGTATTTGATCACAAACATATAAACTAGAATATAAATTACATTCCGCATCACTCTTTACCGTGGGTTACTAATCAATGTTAAGCCACACGATGTTTTAAGTACATTTGACGAGTCATGGGAACACTTGCGGATCTTCATCACAAGTTCTCGTGAAATTTTCCTTTATTTTTCATTGTCAGCTTTTTTTCTTTCTGTAAGATTTCCACTATAAAAAAAAAAAAACAGTGCTGCAGATCGCTTCTCAGGTTGTTTTCAGGTAATCTGCTTTACCCAGAATCCATTCCTAAAGGATTAGAAACCTAGAAGGCAAAGCACAGTCAATCTCCTCAAGAACTGAATTGTCCAAACACAAACTTAGATATATATAATTATGAGTGCCTTAAGTGAGGGTAACCCTAGAGCTTACATGTCCATGAGGAATCATAGAAACCAAAGGATGAGTCACTATATGGTAGTACTTAATAACCCAGAAGGGGAACCCACAAATTCTCATGTGAACCAAGATCCTCCATATGCATGATCCCGAACATCCGTAATATTAATGCCTCCCTACTCCTCTTCTCAAAGAACAACCACCACCCTTATCCCCTCGTTGAACGCTTCATCCCTGGAACTTGAGCAAATGGTGACAATCACAGGATAATAAAGGTAGTGAATGTTCAGCTAATAGAAATCGAGATGCTGAGAGCCCCCAATGGTAACTGACAGTCTCCAGCAAAATTGATCAAAAAATTGGACATCCTACAGGAATCCATCTCAAAGCTCACCAATCGCTTGTTTATCAAGAGGAGGAGAATGAGGAAGAGTGGTTTCGACCGACACTATCAGGTGAACAAGCTCAATTGCAGCCTCGTGGAGGAATTGAAAATGGAATCAGAGAAGCTCCCGAGAACCGTGTGGATGCCCTAGAATCAGGTGTTACTTTTTGGTCTTGGAAAAAAGAAGAACAGATCAGTGCCTTGATAACTGAGGAGGGCAGTGGTATAGAAGCAGGGGAAGAGCCCCAAGAACCTATCCTTCAACTAATCCCCAGGAACTTGAATCCCACTGCCACTGCCCAAGCCACCAAAAGCCCTCCACCGCCAAAGAGTCCCTCCACTGACAAATCTATATCCCGTCTCACTGCATCACAATCCCAACCCAAAACCCCCCGAAACACCAAAAACAATTATAAAGTCCAACCCATCAACGCCATTCTACAAAAACTTCAAGAGATTAGTACATTGTACGTAGTTTTGCCACACCCCAAAGAAGATGGCAACCGCTCATACCGCGGGCATAGTGGATGGTTCTTCCAGTGCCGGCTCGACTGGGAGCACCCGAACCCCTCGCATTTCTCGAAGCTCCGCCTGGGCTCCAAATGTACCTCCAAAGGCCTAAGGAAGTGGTTTGGGGGAGCAATGATTTTCTCCCACTTTTGCTTTAATTCTTCTCGCTTTGTTTTATTTTATCGTATTTTTATTTTGATTTGCTAATTTTTCTTCTTAGATTTTATCTAATTTTTAGTTAATTTATGTTTTTAAATTAATTTTTTCTTTCAAGAATTTTTCCTAATTTTTTCGTACTTGCAATGCAGGCAAATTTCGTCGAATGTAAATTGAAGTCTCTGGATTGAAAATCAAAGAAGTTGTAAGATTTTCAACCATAATTAAAAAATTTCCAATTCTAACAAATGCGTAAAATTCTCACATAGATTGAATTTTCGTTGTTAGCGAAATTTCGCACTTCTAGTTAAAATTTTGTGAGACAAATAAATTGGAAAATTTCGGCTTAGAGGGTCAGCTGCATTTCGCTAGCTGAATGAAATGCATAGTAATAGCGTAAAATCAATGAAGGCCTCCCACTTACAGGATGTAAAATTGAATAAGACGTACTTCCCATTTGATTTGATTTGATTTTTATATTTTATTTTATATATTAAAAAAAACGCTTTGTTTTTCTTATATATTATTTTTATTTTTATTTTTATATATATTATTTTATTTCAAAAAAAAAAAAAATTTTTTTTTTATTTTTATTATATTTTTTATATATTATTATTAATATTATTATTATATATATATATATATATATATATATATATATCAAATTTGTCTCTTAAAAAAATTTAAATTTAAAAAAAAAATCGTTTTTTATATATATATATATATTTTTTTATTTTTTTGATTTTTTTATTTTATTTTATTTGATTTTCAAAAAAAAAATTCAAAAACTAAAAATCAAAAAATTTTCGTTGTCAGATAAATGAAAATTTCAAACATACGAAATTTTATAAGTCAAATTTTAGCTCTAATTTTAAATTTCGCTAGGCTAGCAAAATTATCAGAAAGCAAATAAATTTTTTTCGCTCATAAATTCCTTTTCATCCGAACCCTGCTTTAGGCGTTCTGGTACCTTGGAAAGCTTAGAGAGTGTAGAATCCAAATATGGCCAGAGTATTTTGAGATTATTATGAAAGTGTAATTTTAAAAATGCTCCAACTGGTCACTTTTTTCCTCTCTTTTCTTCTCCTAACTTGTTTATTTGAAACCCAAAAGGAGTGAATAAGGTGTCGATGGAAAGCTTGCGAGGTCTCCTATCCAGAAATGATCACAACTCATCAAAGGAGTGTAACACTCTTCTCTAATTTTCCAATCCAATTTCATTTCATTGACCCCAGACACAATGGTATAGCAAAGGAAGTGGCTTTTGTATTTATGTTTTGTTATTATTTTGTGCAAGCTTAATTTTGTGATGTTCAAAGGGCTTGTTGGGTCTCTTCTATAAAGCTGTTATACTAAACAACTTATTTTTTAAAATTCAACCCATTTTGCAATCAAAATTTTGCATTTTGCCTTCAACTCGCAAGTTGGAAAATTTAAACTCTTGGTCCAATCCCTATCGATGTTAGATTGACTCCATGCCTAATTAGTGGATGATTAGTTGAATTCTTGCTGCCGACCATTTTCTTCCACCTTTAGCTAACCACACACCGAGCACATTAGGTTTCAATGACAGTCGAAAAACTACGTTAACCTCCTTTTACTGCATAACCCACCCTAGTTTCATCGACCGCCTTTAATAGGTTAAGGACCCCAGAGAAAAGAAAAAGAAGAGAAAAAAAAGAAAAGAAAAGAAAAAGAAAAAGAAAAAGAAAGAAAAGAAAAGAAAAGAATAAAATTTGCAACATCTTGCCTTGAAACCCCTAACACTACCCGAGGGGTATAATGGCGAAGTTTTAAAGCCCTAAGTGTCCTAAACCTTCACTCGGTCAGGAGTCACCGACTAGTGTTCGATACACGGTGGATGGGTGGAGCTTTAGCAAGTCAGAGGGTGCTGGAGTCCTCGAAATCATTCGGCAGTCCTGGTGAAACCCGTAGAGCTCAGGGTCGAAAGATCCTATGACTCGTGCCCTAAGCCTTAATTGGTCGGGAGTCACCTGCAGATCCCCGTTACATGGACTTTCAGAGGTCGATTCTCAGCATTGCACCCAACGCAAAATGAATTCAGAATAAGAGGTGGGTCCTGATCTATTTAGGGTTGGTTAGCATGCCAGTCGTAGTAGTAGCCAGTTTCTGGGGAGAGTGCAATAAATAGCTTTATCATAAGAGTCGATAAAATAATACTTAGATTTGGTGGAAGTTTCTGTTGATTCACCAAGAATGGAGGCTCTTTGATACCAATTTTGTATGGCATTCATTCTCTCGAAAATGGTTATCGATAAGGGTTTGATGATTCTTACTTAAATAGCATTACTCATTCACAACCTTTTGAAATATAATTCTTTGCAATACTATTTTGTTATAGTTTTATATGTATTTTACTACTTTCTTTCTTTTCTTTCATTGCTAAGGGACTATTAGCAATGTGTAGGTTGGGGGTGTGATTAGTGTCCAAAAAGTGCTATTTTGAACCCTATTTTTAGGTTTTCTTGAGCGCTTTTGTGTACTAATTATTATAATTAACCCAATTGACATGTTCGTCCCTATCAGACTTCTAATTGCATTCAGGTCAGTTAGAGTTTTTGCAGGAATTGAGGCCAAATTATCGTGTCAATCCAATCATAACCAGTTAGTTGGATTTTCACCAATTTCATATGGTCTCATATATCAATTTCGGGCAGCCAGAATGAAGAATTTCAAAGCAGAAGAAAATTGAAGAAAATGGCAAGTAAAGAAGTCAGTAGTGATGCAGCTGGAGCAAAGAACAAGAAGAAGGTGGAATCAATGGAACAAAGGATGAACAGAAGCCAAAATTAAGACGGAATTTTCATGATAGCTGAAAACATCGGTATAGCGAAATAAATTTTCGCTTATGCATTGTTTTTCGCTAGCCAGCGAAATCTCACTAGCTAGCTTAAAATTCATCGTAGATAATGGGAATTTTCCATTTTCGCTATTCAGGATTTCGCTACCTTACGAAATTTCGCTTACTAGCTAAATTTTCGCCATGCTAGCAAAATTCCTCGATAAACTAAAATGGCCCCGATTTTGATATTTTTGGATTCCAAACTAATCTCTCGCTTTTATAATTACCACTTTGTCCCTATCAGAATTTCATATTTTAGGTCTTTTTTATTATTTCACACATCGGTTACTATAAAGTAACTTATAGATTTTTGTAACCCTAACTAACTTTAATCTTTCAGTACGCAGCAGCTTTTATTTCCAGTGTCCTCTCTTCTCTCTCCTCTTTCTCTCCTTTCTGGTTGCTAAACACCCTCCAAGGATGACAACTGAGGATGAGTGGCTGAAACCACTTCCTTCTTGGAAGCAAAAGGCTACCTGGGAAGGATCTCGCAGCCGCCGTGGTTCCCCCGTTTTTCACGCAAAGGTGTTTTAAGCATTTTGGTTCCCAAATTTCTAAACTCCCTAGGCTTTTAAAGCTTGATGTACTTTCTTTGGCAATACTTGGCAAGCTTTTAGGGTTAGTGTATTCTTAGCTTTAGATACACTAATATCCATTAGTTGCCATTTACGAGCCACTGAGGTAGGTTAAGGGGTTGTGGTTTCACTGTAAGTGCATCCACTTTCGATCAATACTTAAAATTCTTAGGGTTCAAGTGATTCTTATTTTTAGATCCTGGCTTGAGACTCCACAGCATTCCTTACGAATCATTGTAGGATGAGTCAAGATAGATTTTCACCGTCAGAACCATAAATGTTAAATAAATGCTTTCTATCAAAAAGGAAAATTATTAGTGGTTTAGGCTTTAATGCCAATGAAGATCCTGCCTCGAGATGACTATATGTCATCCTCCCCTAACGCTGAGGAAATTTAACCCAAGGACCCTCAGCCTAGGATCTTAAACTCAAGCACCCAATGCTCAAGCAAGCTTCTATTTGCATTTTATTTTATTTAATTTCGCCAAAAACCATCAACTCCCCTGCTTACCAAGCCTTAAAATCCAAATTTAATTCACCATTTTTGACTTCACTCAAATCATTTGTACTGTAATAAAACCTATCCCGTGTTCGACCTGCACTTCACTATAATACAAAAGAGATTGACTACAGCAAATAGGGAGGAACTTAGGAATATAAATTTTGTTGATTCCGCATCACCCTACCGTGGCACGAATCATTAGAGCACACACATTGACATCCAAACATGTCACTCTTAGTCAAGAAATGACACACTCAAACAAGTCACACAATGGCCCCCGAAGTAAGCCACAACAATCACAAACCGAGCCACTAGACCGACCCTAAATAGGCCACAAACGCAAGCCTCGGATAGTCGCAGGCTCACCTAGGTGGACCAGAGAGTCCATCTTCACTGTCCCCTGGCTCGCCTAGGCGTACATGCCCATGCCTAGGCGGACCCCTTCGCTTATGCAAACCATCCCTTCGCCTAGGCGAAGAACCAATCTCCCATGGGAAGATTCACATTTTCGCCTAGGTGAACTTTCGAAGAAACATCGAGCAAAACCCGAAAACCCCGTTTTTTTTCTCCAAATAGGCCCTTAAAAGAAAATCCCTTTTCCTCGGCCCAAAAATGGAAAGTAAGCCAAGGTAGGAAGAATCCTTTACCTCTGAGAGCGCGATACACCGGTAGGAAGTCTCCTAAACCCAACAACTTCAACTTCCCGAAATCACCCCTCTTGGATCTTTAGCGAAATCCTCTTTAGGTACCCATGCACTTGGTCGATGCGATGAATTTTGTTCTCGAATTCAGTGAAAAACCAACCAACGAAACTCCGTAGATCTTGTGAGGAAGCCTTGGCTCTCCTCTCCTCTCTCTTTCGATCAAACTAGGAAAATTAGCTCTTTTTGGCCTAATTCCTTTTTTGTCCCAACTTAAGTTTAAGTTGGATGTGTGGCCCACATCGTGCCACATGTCTACCCTTGTTCAAGTCTGATTTTGGATTGAAGTGATTTATCTGCTTTCACAAGCTCAAGTTCCAACTTATATCCCATGAACTTAACTCAAGATATTTCCCACTTCTGAGATTTTCGTAAACAATCTCATACCTAGGAGTCTTTGGACACCCATAACCCCGAAAAAAAGTGAAATCTAATCGTTCTTAATTTTAATTAAATTTGTTTTGGGTAACTAGATTTCCCGAGGCAAATCTAATGGAAAGTTCCATTTTTTCATCCAATATCTAGAAAATTTATAGGTTCTCAACCTATACTATTCTTGAAATTTACCATTTTGCCCTTTTTAAAAAAAAATCGTTTTTTCTCGAGTTTTACACGTTTAGTTGCTAAAGGTTTTAAACAAAAGAAATGTGTAGATTACTTTGATACCTTTGCTCCTGTGACAAGGATTTCCTAAATTAGGGTGTTAATTGTTTTAGCGTCGGTTCATAACCTTGTGATACACCAGATGGATGTTAAGATCGCCTTTTTGAATGGGGAATTGAAGAGGAAATTTATATGGATCAACTTGAAGGGTGTATGTGATGAGTGCCTAAAACACTCATCTTACACTCGCGTCGGTTCGTCATTTTCACATTTAATTTATAATAATTTTATAGATTCGGTGGGCTAGATCCTGATTTTGTGTCTCTGTGTATACAGGTTCATTTGAGCTAGTAAAGAGCAGCCTTTGGCGCGCTTGGAACAATGAGGAGCGTGCAAGGAAGTGACTACCACGCCGCGACGCCACCACGCCGCAACGCTACCACGTCGACGTCAAACAAAATCGCGACCTCATCATTTAAAGTACGAATGGCTCGTGAATTAGGTATCGAGACGCGCGACGAGGAAAGCGTAACGGAATTCCGTATAGATCGACAGACTTGGCGGTATGCTCGGATTTGGACCGCTTTCTCATAGTTAGATATTATTTTCGATAATATGATGATGTTTTTAATGGGATTTGCAGACGTAATTTGATCTCTTCTGATGATGTTCTAGATTCTTTCTAGGTTACATCAAACCCCGCTGCTACATAAAATGATCAAAGTTTGATCTTTCATGTTATTCACTTGTTATTAATTTGTCACATCTATTCTATACCCGCATTCCTCAATTATATGATAATGTCCGCCAATGTTAAGATAATCGCACCTGAGATCCAGATTCGAGAGATGAGGTATTCAGGATCCGGGTAGAGTAGCTTCTAGCCATCTTACTAATAGAGATATTCCGAACCTGAAGGTGGTACTGGGGGTTAATTACTTAAGCATTTCGAATACCGAGCCGAGATAGAGATAGAGTGCCGATTCTATTCACGAGATGTATATATACCCTCGAGAGAGGATGTTATCTCGCAGTAAGATCACTCTCATTTATCGACATATTACAAATATACCGAATAACAATATCTTTAGAAAAAGTAATCCATTGAACGTGATAGGGGGAGATATTTAACCTCAGGCGCCAACACCATTAACGCACTAGAATCAATAGCTTACCAGTAGCCTCTTTACTTAAAATCTCTAATTCTAGAATCATTTATTCGTATATCAGTTCAAAGGCGTAACCTCTCGTAGTCAATCCACCTTCCCCGTGGATCGACATCCGCACTTTAAGCACAATTATATTACTTCAATACGCGTGCACTTGCGCACATAGGCATTCATTTTACACACCGCGTTTTACGCCTATCAAGTTTTTGGCGCCGTTGCTTAGATTGATATAGAGAATTACGCAATTAGATATTACTCTGAAATTTTCTTTATTTTTTGTTTATTTTTACAAGTGCCGGTAACCGGTTTATCGTTCAGGTGCACAAGAAGATAGTATGTCCATGAAGTACATATATCGAGACTGCTTAATCTACATTTGTTCGACCGAGCAGAAAGAACTTTTATTTGGGATTTACTTGGAATGCAGAATGTACTGCACTGTAAAACCGAATGACCATGGAAAATAATGAAGATCAAAATCTTGGCATTTGAAATCTCCAGACTCAAACCACGTGAGAGGCCTAATGGGAATTACTAAGGAATCGCGCCTGTCACTATAGCAATGCATGATCCTTTCATGTTATTAGACGAGTTTGTGTTACCACCGACCGTTGTCTGCATGCCTATTGGGACGACCACCTATTCAAGCAAACAATTTCAATTTGAAGTCAATACAAGACAGATGTTTAATATTCATTCCATGGACCACCCCATGAGAACCCGAACATGCATTTGACTAACTTCCTCGAAGCTCACGATACCATCACATAACCCGAGTTACCAAGAAGCCTAAGGTTACTGTCTCTAATTTCACTGAGATAGAGCCAAACACCGGGCTAACCAAATAACCACCGATTCCATTACTACATGGAACGATTGGTAAAAATTTGACTAGTTCTTCCTAATCTGGCCGAAAATTGTACTTCACAATCAAGGTAAGAGATCAACACTCGACAACTTGAAGGGAGAACCCGCGAGGCATGGGACAGTGCTTCACTCTTAATTATCATGGGGTGCCACACCACCAACTAAACCGGGTATAGATGCAAGTCCACACCTTCTATAATGGTTTGAGAAACGCAACTCGAGCAATGATTGATGCCTCGGGCTGAGGAGCACCGATGAAGAAAACTGCTGCACTGCCCCATGAAATTTTAGAAGATCGCACTAACACTAATCGCTGGCCTAGAGAAGGCTACACCAAAGTGAATGCTGCGGTGGTACAGATAATGATGTCCTAACAACCTGGGTGAATCGATGTGTTGCCGAATCGACTACAAAGAATAGACAACAAGGAACCGCTAACTATACAACCAATCCATGGGAATTTTATAGAATTCAGGCACCGCGACAACAAAGACGGAATGTCACAGAACCCAAGAGAAAGCCCAAAGACGTGTCCAGTTTAATCGGACCACCTGGCAACAAAGAAGGGACCGGGATAAACAAAGCATCGACCGTAATCGGGTAATAAGGGTATGAATAACTTAACTTAATAGTCGTGAATAATCATGATATGGGTGGCGGAATAATCGGGAATAATATGCCATCGAACCGAGCTAATGAACCACCCGAAAAAATTAGATTGTAACGTGTTGACATACGTGATGTTAGTTTCTCACTCGCTTTCGGCGAATGAAACTAAAGCAAACATGCAAGCGAAATGTAGCAACCCGCTTAATAACATACCGAAATTTGGAAGCAATAAATGGCCAAATGGCAAACTTAATCGGCTGCAAAGGCAACCTGTTCTTCAGCACCGTGTTAACCCCAAGAAGAGATGGGACGAGCATGTTAAAGCAAATATACCGGTAGCTGAAAGAATTGGAATCACAGCTTGCAAACTCTCTAGTCGTAACGTATAGGACTGAGAATGGCCCACCCAGAGCAAAAAGAAGATGCGACAAAGAACAAACCCCAAGAGAGCCAGCCATCGTAGACCTCATCGGGGCAAAGACTAGCGATAACGGCTTCCTACCCATAAACCCTCCAAGAATCATAAACTGATATAAGCAATTCAATAAATTCATGGATGTGTTCAAAAAGCTGCATATCAATATCCCATTTGCTGATGCCCTAGAGCAGATGCCCAGTTATGTAAAATTCATGAAAGACATATTATCACATAAGAGAAGATTAGTCACTTCGAGACAAGAACTCGAACCGAGAATGCGTGCCATCCTTCAAAGGGTTACCGTTGTGTTTTTGGCGATCCAGTAGTTTCATCATCCCGCAATAATCGGAAACGCGATTTCGAGAGCGCTTATGTGATCTGGGTGCGATTAATCTTATGCCCTATCCATCTTCTCAAGCGCTTGATTAGGAGAGGCCCAGCCCACTACAAGCCATCACTCTTCACCGCGCATGCATCTTCAAGCATCCGAGAGGATAATAGAAGATGTCTTAGTAAAGGCCGAACAAGTTTATCTTTCCAGCTAGATTTCATTGTTTTTGCATAATGGAGGAAGATAAAGAAATACCGATAATCTGGGAAGACCATTTCTTGCAACTCACGGCAATGATCGATGCAAGCCGAGGGGCGAACTCGAAACTGAGAGCATGAAGAAGAAGTAGTTCAATGTGTTTGAAGTCATGATAATCATAAATAAAGTGATACTTGCTTCACGGCCAAATGGTCGAGGGGCTATAGTGTCTAGCCAAAGTGGTCTCACCGACCGAGACTAGCCTAAAGGGAGAATGAGTCCGAGAACTCGAGCGAAGAGGCGTATGAATATGTCAACTGGACGGACTCTTTCCTAGACACAATGGGGACAAACACTTCGAATCTCTAGAGGAAGGAGCAAACGCCGGCCCCATCGATTGAGCAACCACCCACAATGGAACAAACCTCTACCTAGTCATGATGTAATTCAAAGAACACATACAAATTTATGACATTATACTATATAAACCAAAAAATCCTCTAGAATAAATCATTTCAAAGTTCGTCATCCGATATTCCTCGTAAGTGCAATGTGCCTATTAAGTAATAAAAATGGATTTAAGTCCAGATTATCGATCCTTACGTAGATTCAAGAATTTTAAATCAACTAACTCGACTACTCAATTCCATACTATTCGGGACTACTAAATGAGGTAAGATCCAGCATTAAGGTGCTGGAAAACTTAAACCTAATCTCAAAAGGAAATTAATCAATGGAACAATAAACTCTGAATAAAGAATAAAGAATAATTAATAAAGAAAACGGAATAGAAATCGAATAATTATCGCTCGAGAACCGATTAAGTTCAATGCTACTGTGAAGTATCAATCTCAACTTGTAAATTTTGCTCGTGAATCTGCATTTCAAAATACGCCCACGGCGCGCATGGGCTCAAATCGGACTTCCACACCACATTTCATTATTCATTCAATTCGATTTCCTGTAATACAAAGTAAATAGATAATTACTTTTAATAGTGGATTCCTAATTCTCGGGTATTTTTGCAATACTTCAGTACCCATTTTATGACCGTATAACTTTAGCTCCTGCCATTCATTGATAAGGATATATAACTTTTAGGTTATTTTCTCCATAATTAAATAGACAAACTTCCTCGATGGGATCTCAAATGAACACTTCGATCACAGCACTATTCGAATTGAGGTGAACTTCCGCTTGTTTAATTGATAACTCAATCAACTCGCTTCGATTTCAAGTGAGAAGAGGATTTATCAAGTAAACTCACAAGTTCTCATTAATTTAATAAGAAATATACCTTCAAAGAAATATTCATGAACTCAGGATTGTCATCTGTCATCACCGTAGAGGACCCTTGAAATCGTGAGCAATGAACGCTTCTTAATACGGGTATAGAAACTGAGATTCGTGATCAAAAACCTTAACCTATAACCGAAAGTAAATTCATAAACCGGAATTCACAATTTGGTCGGAAATAACTATAGAAAGATAATTTCTCGATAATAATATCTCTCTCTTAACGAAATGCGCCTCAATTACTCAATTTACACACTACAAAGATTCGATCATAAGAATAACTGCATTGAAATCGAGAAGCCGAATCTGTAAAATTTGTCCATTAACTCAACATTCCGTAGTAATTTGAAAAGAATTGAATTCTCGTATTCGCCTTTAAATTTCAAAACGATAAGATCCGCCCAGAAAAAGCTAGATCGATAAATCTAATCTAATTCCATCCATATTAAAGAAAAATAAAAGAAAAGGAAAGAAAGAAAACTAAAAATGAGCCTTCAGCCCATCCGCACTCTCGCCCCGTGGCCGCTGTCGGTCGCCTCTCCTGATAGTCACAAAGACGATGTGGTTTTTCACTGGGCCCTAATCCCAATGTAGCACGTGGATTTGTAGATCCAGCCCAAGTCACTGCTCGTCGCGACCTCACTCTTGTCAATGATCATCTGGCGTCACAGATTCCCATCTCACAACCCGCGAATTCCTTAGCTTCTTTGGCCTATACGCCTTGAACTGACATTAGTGGTGTCGCGACATCATTCTCTTGTCACGGCACGCCTTACTTCTTCGTAGCCACATGTCGCTTCCCGATGTCGCGACGCCATTCTTTGTCGACATCGCCCAAATGGAAATGCATCTTTCAATTGATATCTTCTGATGTCGCGACATCGATCTCTTGTCACGGCATCACTTTATGGAGCTTCATCCTTCAACTGAGAAGGTCTCGTGTCGCGACTTCGATCTAGGGTCGCGACATCAACTAACGGTCAGTTTCTCTACTGACGCTGCGTCGTGACTTCAAATCTTTGTCAAAGACATCAACTAAATAAAACTCAGCCACATGGAATCTTCTCGATGTCGCGACATCGATCTCTGTCGTGACAAATAGCTTCATTTCTTTCAACTTTCATCCAAGGTTCCTGATCACGATATCGATCTCTTGTCGCGGCCATCATTTCTAGTTCTCTCGCTCTTCAACCGTCGTTTTCGTGTCACGACAACACCACGTGACATCTAGTCACGCCCTTTCGATATTCCAACCGGTCGCCTGTCGCGACTGGACCTCACGCCGCGACGCCGCCTCCCCGTCAGCCTCGCAAAGATTCAACTTGTCTTCAGTGTCGACATCAATCTCGCCGTGACATCAACCTCAGCTGATATGCGTTTCAACATTTCACTACGCCGCGCATCAATATGTCGTGACATCAACCGACATCGCGATGCTTCAATCTTGTCTCCACTTGTATTTTTCCTTTGATCGCTTTTGGCCGCCGCGACATCAACTCCCTTGTCGCGACATCACTTCATACCTCCACAAGTCTCAATTGTTTGTTCCTGATGTCGCGACATCAGTATCTTGTCGCGACTTCGATTCATGACTCTGTAGCTTTGAACTCCGTGGTCTTTGATGTCACGACTCGACCTTATGTCGCGAATTTTCAAATTTCATTTCTTTGCAAATTTTCATGAGTAGTCCTGTGTCGTGACCTCAATATCTTGTTATCCATGTCTGCACCAGATCAGATTTCCTTCCACTGATGTCGACCTCATGACTGACTGTAACCCCAAAACCGCAACAACGACCAAACGCTCTTTTCATTTCGCCCGCTATTTTCCGTGATTTTTACCCGCCACTTATTTCGCATTTTCTACCTCGTTTTTCTTCTTCTTCCATTCTACCAAGTAATAACAAATGGGTGAGTTTCTTCATATTTCTAGCAATTGTCTCTTTGATATGAAAATTAAGCAGAAAATGACTAAAAAATAGATGACTTTAAGCTCATCAAACCTCCTCTTAAAACTTAAAGTTTTGCTTCGTCTCTCAAGCAAAGAAAAAGAAAGATTTGTCTTTGGTCCCTTTCAAACAAAAGGACATTTTTCTCGATTTTGCTCTCGCATGGGTATCTAATGACTGGCACAAGGTATGCATAATTTTCAGACATCTAGCTTCAAGTCCAAAGCCTCAAGGTCGGGTCTCTACTTTATACTATGCAAAACTAAACTGTTGAAATTGTTTTACAAACAACATATTCATTGGATCCTGTTGAACAATAGATTATTTTCCTGTCCTCTCATTTTCATAATTGCTTCATTTAACTCCCTAAAGTCCTTCACAATTTTGATTGTTTCCATTCTTCCAACTCCATAGGCTTGTTTTTCATATTGATCTCCACTAATGTAGATGATTCTTCAGCCTTCAAGATCAATCGTCTGGCTTTATTGTTAGCCTGTACGGGTGTAAGATGGAAGGAATTTTTAGGTTAAGATTACCCAACTTCCCTCTTCTCGCCTTCTTTCTTGTAGTTTCTATAATAAACTCCCCTAAACTTCATGTTTGGGACATCTCTTTAATTTCTTCAAGAGAACAAGAAGTTGTAATTCCACCTGGGTGAGTCCTCAGAATTCCTGTAATTCCACCCGTAACTCGTATGCCCTATACTTCTCACTCTGTAATCCCACCTGGGAAACTTCCTTGTTTGTCCACATTCAGAGATAGTAAATGTTTTAACTTTTTAGGCTTTCTAACACTCTTAGCTTAACTTGGGTTAGTAGCTCCATACTGATATATTAGTGGCATTAGGTGTTGAAACACCCCTAAGAACTTAATTGTTCAAGAGTGTTAGGCCACAAGATAAAACTTATCCCTATAACTTTCTTTTCTATTGCATTTTCTACTCTTTGTCTTTTTCTTTTCATTCCCTTTTTGAGTTCCTCAAAAATCTATACTCCCCCAAACTTCATTTCTTTCTTCCTCCTTTGAATCTCTCGGGTAATCATGGGCTCTTTATCAAGGATTGATACTTTAAGATGAGTCGGTTTCCATCGTCTATTTTTGAAAATAAAGTTTGCCGCTCAATTCTCTTAATTCATCAGATATACCAAGATATGAATAGGATGGCTAGAATGGCTCAAACTCGCCCAAGAATGGCCTGTGATCACTTTGCCACCAAGTATCACCTAGGATTTCATTTCAACTAATAATCTAACAAATTCTAGAATTTGGCTCAACAAATAGGACTAACCATGGGAGTACCTTGACTCATTTTTGTTAATGAGCATTTAAATTAATTGATATTCAAAGTCAAAAGTTCCTCGAATTTATCGTTCATACCTTCACAAACTCAAAAATATGTTTTGTTCTTTCTATTGTATTACCTTCCTCAATTTAATTTACCAACCTAAACTTTAAGTAACTTTTGCACTCAGGTTTCACTTAAACTCGTATTTATTCTACTTTATTCTACTTTTTCACCCACCTTAATCTAACCGTCATTCAATTTAGCCATTACACCTCATAGCTTTTATCTCGACTAATTTCTACTTTGACTTCTACTCACCAATCACAAAGCAACACAATCACGGAATCAAACAACTTTCTTAAATTAGCACACAACAATTCAATTTAAAATTCTCATTTTATTACTGATTTAATTGCAGCAATGGGAGATATGCTACAGATAGAAGGATGGTAATGAAAGTTAGGCAGGATAAGGTCTATTTTTTCTTTTCTTAAATAGCCAGAGCAAAGATGTTAAAGTGGTCTAGGTCTAATTTCACCTAAATGGGATGGAAATTCAGATTTTCGTTTCTCTTTCCTTTTCTCTTCGCTCTCTTCTCCATTTGTTCTTCAAGGAAAATCTCTATTAGAGAGATCAACCTTCTCGCTCAACTCATCTCGCCTTTCTTAAGCCATTCATTGTATTTTCCATTTCGCCTATAACCTCTAGGAATTTGGGCAAGATTGTTGTTAATCGATTCCAAGTTTTCTAGCCATTCTTTCGCTTATAGATTCTCGTGACTGGTCTCGTCTTTTATCTCTATCATCCAATTTCTTCTCAAAATCTCAGACTCAGACAAAAACTTGAATCCTTTACTTGCTCCCCAAATTTGGCTTCCGTCTCGTATCTCTTTCCTTTATCATAGTTAAGAGTTGAGAATCATGCCTAAACCAAGCTGTTATGCGCCATGACTCAGCTTGAGCCGCAATCAGACAGGATCTTTCCCTTCATTTCTTTTAAACTCTTCCCTCGTCGCTTCCAAAATTCTTCCATCCGTTCCTTTCTATTCAACTCTTCCACTCCATGCTCTCACGTAGCTCACTTCATGCTCCTTTCTTTTTCTTCATTTAGCCTTCTCCTCCCTACTTGTTGGCTGGTCTCTTCTTTTCAATTTCTTTCATAAATGCTTCTCGAATTCCTGTCGTAGTTTCCAATCCTCTCTTTCATCTATTCTTCTCGTGTTAACGAGAGCTTCCCAAGACTGAGCTGTTCTCTGCGGCTCCCTTGAGCTTTCCAGTTGGAAGTTTCTATTCGCAAGCAGGAGGAGAACTCCAAGCAAGGATGGAGAAGTCTACTGGGCCGCTTCATCTCGCCTCTGCATTGCCCGCAAAACATGTAATCATTATTGTCTCGTGAGTTTCGGGTGCTCTATCTCGACAAGAACCCTAGGAGTCTCCTTTTCTCGTCTCTTCAGCCTGAGCTTCTTTTCTCCGTTCTCCACCAAGACTCTTCTTCGTGCTTCGTCCTTTGCTAACTCCGTCGAAGGAGTGGTGAAGTTCGGTACTTCACTCCCAATTCCTTTCAATCTCAAATTTCTTCAAGCATAGAACAGTTGATTGTCACGCTGGGCGAGGAATAAGACTCCTTGTTCCCTTCATGATATCTCATGATAGAATTCTCGATGATAACCTTAGTATTGATCTTATACCCCTTGAGTATGGCATATAGCAACACAAAATTTTCTGTTTCATCAGGCATACATGTTTGTTGATAAGAAACAGGGTTTAAATAAACCATACCCAGCCTCTTCAAGAAGGCTTCCTCCTCTCGTTTCAATGCTTCGGGTCTTCCTTCTTTCTTGGGTCTAACTCCGCACTTTACCGTTAGTGAGCTTCTTGGCAATCCTTCCAAACTCGGGGTTTTTCCAACAATTCTCAATTTGGAACCATGTTTAGAACTCATACCATAGCCTCAAGTAGGCTTCTGGGCTTCGTAAGATACCCGCACTCTAACAAAACCGCCCATCCTTCCTTCCTACCATATTTGAATAAAAATTCTCTACTAAAGGTCAGATACCCGTTAGTGTGCAGACTCTCCCATCCTCTCTCGCTTCATCATCTCTGAAAGGAGTCATTGTATTTTGAATCTCCTTTCTCGCAACAGAAACCCCTGTTAGCATAATACTCTTCCACTAGAATAAGCTTCATCCGAGACGAAATCTTCGCTTCTTCTTCTTCTCTCCTTTCCCTTTCCTTTTCCTCAAGCCATGAGTAGTCGCTAGAGCTTCGGTGCTTGATGGTATTTCTCCCGCTTGTTCCTTCCCGCGCATCTCTATATGTCCTGTTCTCAAGTAGTTCTTCCATCTTCTCGATTGTTCAGGTTCCTCATAATCCCTGCCTAGGTTAGTGGACCAGGTGGGAATTTGTTTCATTGAAACGAGAGGAAAACTTTTCGTAAAGTTTGGAATGCTAGGGTTTTCGGAGGTTGAGGGATTCGTATGAAGCACGAAGGTGAATGGTTTTGTGGGTTGGAGTGAATGGAAATAGTTTCCAACCTGCAATTCAATCACTGCTCGCTAATTAATGCTTCAAGACATGTCGCGACTTCAATTCCGCTCTTTATTTGAGATCATTAAATTTAGGGCTTTTTGAAGTGAGAAGGCACATGTCGCACTTTATGTCTCGACATACCTAGGATGTCGCGACAATACGGTGGTTTTGCGGTGATTTGTTTGATGTGGCGACAACCCTCCATTTTGAAACTTAATTCCAATGTCACACATCACAAGCAGTGTCGCGACATGTATCTCCCTTCCTCTATACTCAATTGTTCTTCCAAACCGGCCGTTTACATCAATGTTTTGTAGGGATAATGAGCCTTTGCTCACGACATAACCCTTCCTCGTCGTGACCTTAGCCCTTAACCTAAACATTTAAAACCCTGAATTCTCTTTATTGATCCTACCTGCTTAGACATTTCTTCTCGTGCATATTTGCTAAAGATTTAACAATTAATTCAAGTATATCTACGAATTGGGTTAGGGAGAAGGTTACTCCCCTTTTCTCATGTCGACTTCCTCCGTAAGTGAATTTACTAGAATTATTCCCGTAGTTGCCTTGTTATTCATGTCTTTAACCCTGTGTAAGATCACTCGCAATATTCCAAGAAAATTCTAATTAAACTACAATCGATTTCTAAAAAATTAAATCTATCCTTTCTAAAACAAATCAATTTCCAATTTATCAGCAACCAAAAGAAAAGAAATAATTCAAAATTCAGAATCAGAATTTAAATCCTCATGGGTTGCCTCCCATTAGTTGCTCACTTTGAGTCCTGGGATGGACTTCATTGCGGTGGTACTTTCTCTTCTTTTTCCTCAGAACCGCTGGAATTCTTCAATTCTCTTCCCCGTCAGATAATGCTTTAACTCTTGTCCATTGACCTTGAATTCTCCCCATCATCGCCGTTAATGCCTCCAAATGTAGTACTTGGATACCACCTGTATGGCCCACTCCACTGGATTTTAATTTCCCCTGAAATAACTTCGCCTGTAATTAAAAGCAGAACCTGCTCTCCCGTTTCCCGAACTCTTTTCTCAAGATTCTCGATCATGCCATTTCTTGTCTTGTCTTTTGCATATTCTAGCATTATCATATATTTCATTTCTCGCTCTTCCAATCTGCACAAATGAGCAATCTTTCTCCTGCAAATTTGAAATCGAAGTTTAACTCTTAACGGCCCACATTGCCTTGTATTCTAATTCAAGAGGTAGATGACATGGTTTGCCAAACAACTCTGTATGGGGACATTCCAATGGGGTCTCAGATGCATCCTGTAGTTTCAAAGTGCATCATCAAGTTTGAAGACTAACTCTTCCTCGCCTCGAGCTCACAGCCTTTTCTGCTTATCCCGATCTCCCCGTTGGAAATTTCGCTGTCCACTGTCCGGGGATGATAGGCTAAACTCATTACATGCTTGATCCCATACCTACTCATGAGTTTTGCAAATATTTTGTTTGCAAAATGAGTTCCCCCATCACTAATGATGGTTCTTGGGGTTCCAAACCCGCTTCAAAATATTCTTTTCGCAAGAAATCACAACTCGGTGTTAGCATCATTCCTTGACAAGCCACCGCTTCCACCCATTTGGAGACGTAATTCACCGCTAGCAAGATGTATAGGTTTCAAATGATGGTGGGAAAGGTCCCATAAAATCTATTCCCAACATCAAAATTAGATCACCATAATACCTTTAGGGGCATTTCATTCCTGTCGATATTTCCAATCCTTTGGCATCGATCACACACTTCACCCACTCGCACAATCTCTCAAGATAGTGGGCCAATAAACCCTGATTGGAGTATCTTGTGAGTCGCTCTTTCTCCATGTAAAATGTCTCTATATGGTGATGCATGGTATCTATTTAAAAATGTTGCCTTGTTCAACTTCTCCGGGCACACATCTTCTTATTATCATGTCAAGACTTCCTCAATAATAGTGGGTCATCCCAAATATAATATCCGCTGTCGCTTGAGTTTCTCCGTTAGAAATAATTCAAGGCATTTACTCCACGCTTATAATTCACAATATCAGCGATACCATGAAGTCGGGCAGAAACCTTAAACAATCGCCATCCGGGAAGTTCTCCGTTAACCAACATTTTCTTCTTCATCATCGCTTCTTCTTACTCTACAAGTGGACGCTATCATATTGTCACATCCCTTTTATCCTTGATTCAAATCAAACTCTTGCAAAAAGCAAAGACCACCTTATCAATCTCGCTTATTCTTTCACACATCAAGTATTTGATTGGCCGCGATGATCGTTGTGAATTACCACATGGGATCCCGTATTGCTCTAAATTTTTCACAAATACATGGCTAGCATCCTTTCAGTTGTCGTAGTAGTTCTCTCAGGCTTCATTGAAGGTCTTACTAGCATAGTATATGGCCCTCGAATACTTTCTCTTTCTTTGACCCAACACAGCCCTATAGCAAAATCACTGGCATCACACATTACTTCAAATCCTCGATCCATTCTGTGCAAATGCATTATAGGTGCCTGTACTAATTTGAGCTTGATTTCGTCAAAAGTATTTCAGGAGTCATCAAAATTGAACCTTGCATCTTTTCCAAAGAATTTGCATAATGGTCTCGGCTATTTTTGAAAAATCTTGATGAATCTCCCCGTAAAATCCAAGATGCCCCAAGAAGCTTCTTACCCCTTTTACCGTAGTAGTGGTGCAAGAGTTTTGATAATGGATACCTTAGATCGTCAACTCTAGTCCAAAGAGCGTAAATTTTATGCCCAATGAAATTTTATGCCAAAAGCAAATTCCTTGTCACCATAAATGGCATTTCTCGGTCGGTGCTAGCTGTTTGTCTTAGCATCTTAAATCTTGTTTCAGTTATTTAAGCATTGATCATTTGGATCCATACCTGATAAAGTCATCCATAAAATTTCCATCTTCCAACGGTCACGAGAATATGGACATCATACACCTCTGGAATATGGCTAGACATTATAACCCAAAAACATATAAGGCAAATGTACCATAAGGGCATGTGAATGTGGTCTTCTCTTGATCCTCGGGTCTGACCTTAATACGATTGTATCTGAATACCCATCCGGAAAAACAAAAGTGAGAATTGTCACCGCTAACACAATCCAACATCGATCCATGAAAGACAAGGAAATGATCTTTTAAGTTCTTTGTATTCAACTTTTGTAATCAATACACCTTACCTCCAAATACATCCTTTGTTCTTGTTGGAATCAATTCGTTTCTTTCATTTAAATCACGATGAAGCCCTTTCTTTGGAACCATGTTTAGGCTACTTTGAGGACCTATACGAGATAGCATAGATAAACCGACATTTATGATTTTAGTACTTCCTTCTGACTACTTGTGCGTCATGGATTCGGTCTCCTCGGTGTTCTACGAGATGGTTTTGAAGTCTCTTACAGCGAGGAATCTGTACGCAAATTGATGGTGATACCCTTCGGCTCTTCAAATATGGACCAAGCTAGCGATTCCTTATGCTTCATATTTTCAGCAATCTTTGTTCGTCTCGTGTCCCAATTTTGAAATGATTCTTGGTTTCTTTGGTAATTCTAAGTAAGCATACTTTAAATGACAGCAACTCTTTCAAACTAGCCCATACACGCCTTTAGTTTCTTGATGAATTTCTGCTTTTCAACATTTTCCCCATTATCGAATTACTTGTTTTTGCTTGAGCTCAGCCGGTTTATAGAATAGCTATTGTATGGAAATTTAAATAGACTTCTTAATTATCACCCAGAATTCATCTCTTTTTCATTGATAAAAAGCGGAGTGTTACAATCATTTATTAACATGATTGGAAAGTATAGACAAAATCGGCTACATTGCGTATGTTATCTGCATGCATATTTTGTATACTTTTGATCAAATTGAATGCGACTTCTTGAAGCCCTCGAAGATGAGAACTCCTTTTTGCATATCGATCGAGCCGGCTCCGATGGCTAGGAATGGTCTTCCCAGTAGCCGGGGTACTTGTGAATCTTCTTCGTATCGAATGATGAAGTCTCACGGGAAGCAAACCAACGGTGACAGTACATCTTGATGACTGTCGGAACACCATCGATCACATACGCCATTTGAAAGTAGCAGTTGTGGAATCAACTCCCCCGAACTTAGTTTCTGCCATGAAAGGCATCAGTTGATACTAGCTCACGAAAATCACGAGAGCTTCAAGATTCAATTCCTCGAACAGTAAAGGAAATTGTGAAACTCCTAGGTCCTTCATCTTTGCGGTAATTCCTTTGATTACTTGCTTGCGCTGCAAGTAAGCGTTGAGATTTACTATTCCTTACTCCTACTTATTTTTTCTTTCTTGTAAGTATGTCCTTCGAAATTTTGCGAGTGGCATTTGAGTTACCACCTCGATAAAGGCATACTTATCTCGAACGGAAGGTTTTCGAACGCTATATTTGCTCTTCCATTCTTAAACCTGCGGTCTTTGTGGAAATGGGGGTGCGAGCTGATCATGGATGTTCTTCCTCTACATTCTTTCTTTTTTGCTTTATGATTCCTCTTCCCTTTCGATCTTAGTACGTCTTTGTTGCCAGTCATTTTTCTCTTTCATTTCTTAGCTCCTTTGACTTCTATTTCTGACCATGCGATCTTTTTAGGTTCTTCCTTGTGTCACTTGGAAGGCCATCTTTCCTGCAGGTTTGCGAGGTTAGGGCCGGTTGCCTTGTGTCTCCAGGTTCTTCAGGGCTGCATTGGTGGTGTTCTGAAAAATTTGAGAATTGGTAGTAGTTGTTTCCAGCTCTGCCAGGCTTTTTTGCTCATGGAGTTCATGACTTCTTATTATCCCCCATGAAATGCGGCATACGTTCTTCAAAGATTAGGCCCTCCTCGACCACAGTATTCATTCATGCTCATTTAAGTGCTGTATTGCTCTTTCAGGTTGCAGTGTTCTTGATACCTTGTTGAGGAGTTACATCACATAGTAGGCCTTGAAGCCCTCCGCATACGAGAAAATTCTCATGGTTCTGAGTCTTTGGGTGATAATGTCTTTGGAAGAGTTAGGATTGGGTTTGAAATGGTAAGCTTGGCTCTCTAAATAATTAACCTCTTGGCATCATAACGTTCTTGGTTACCCTCTACGGCCACTTCCCTTTAATACTCCTTTCTGCTGCTCCTATTTCATGAAGCGGTGTGTGTTTTTCTTTCTTGTCAACTGTGCATAATGGCATCCAACTTGGCTTCCATGGTGTCATCTTGCTCGACTCCATGATCCCCTTTCCTCTGCTTGTTTTCCTCTTGGCTGGGAGGAGTTCATATTACATTTGGCAGTCTTCAATCGGCTCTTTTGCCTCTTGTACTTTTCGTTTGAATGCTCCACAGCATGAAGCATCAATGATCCCTTTTGATATATCATTTAAAGCATGATATACAATGTCCATCTGAGTTTTCAGATCTATCCTATGCATTGGACATCTTCTCAGCAAACGTTTGAATCTTTCCCAATTTGCATCGAGGCTTTCATCTTCCCACTTATTTGGAACACAATTATTTCCCTCCTTCTTTTCTGTGGTGAGAGTACGGGGAAAGAATCTACCTAAGTAGGCTTCCATTAATTCATAATTGTCGACGAACCATATGGTAAAGATTCCATACCATGTAGGCTATTGTTATCTCTTAGAGAGAATGGGAATGAGATGCGGTTGCATGACTTGGTCTCACTACAGATTCGGCTCTGCAGTATTAGCCATCACGAGAGTCTTCAGTGCTCATTTGGATGTAGGTGGGATGACCCGATGGCGTCTTTCTTTGGACCATTATGTCGATCTTGTAGCAGTTCAAAATTATTAGCATATTTGCGAATTTGTCGATATTGAGTTATCTTCTGTATAATTGGTCTCGAAATCCTCCATTGTATCGATGGCCCGGAGGTCTTCTAGCTTTCTTCTATGTATTTCAACTTTGATCCACGCCTTTCATCTGCCATGGTTGGGTTTTACGCCTTCTTGATGCTCTCGAGCTTGGAGCGTCCCCTCTCTATTCCAGTGTCAGTTGGGATCGAGATCGATTACATTTCCTATGCATCAGTTTTTAAAGCAAAACACACTCCCGTTAATAGGATTAGTCAAATCAACCAATATATTCAATGTGTTTAGTTAAGGTTAGTGGCCAAATGAACCCTTTGCTTGAAAATCTATTTTTGTTCTTTTTCTTTAAATGTCAATTAGTATTTCCTTCTTTCATCGAATATTGATTTGTATTAGATTCTTCGATCCCAAACCTTGTGCCACCAAAACTTGTTGATAGACCAAGAACACATACAAATTTATGACATTATACTATATAAACCAAAATCTCCTAGGTAAATCATTTTCAAAAGTTTGGTTTGGTGATGTGCAGTGCACGGGTCGACAAGTAATAAGAATGGATTTAAGTCAGGATGCTCGATCCCCCGAGAGATCTCATTTTAAATCAACTACCACATTCTCAATTTTATACTATTTGGACCCTTTAAATGATAGTAAAGATGCAATAATTAAGGTCTTTGGAAAATTAAAGCGAATCAAAATGGAAATAAGCTAGAATGAGCGATAAACTTGAATGTAAAGAATAAAGATAATTAATAGTTAGGAAATGAATAGAAATTAAATAATTATCGTTGGAGAAACGCATTAAGTTCAATGCTATTGTAGTATCAATTCATATTGTCAACTTATAAATTTGCTTGTAATTTGAATTTCAAATCATGTAAGCGTTAATAGTTCGGTGGATCTCCCACTTTCTCGCATTTCATTATCTAATTTACGACACGATTCTCTCGAATCTGAGATTAGATAACTACTTTTATGAGGGACTTCTAATTCTTGGTATTTTTCTTTACGATACTTCCCTTACCCATTTATGGTGTACACCTTAGCTCCCAGTTATCGGTCAAACGAGGATATCTGACTTCAGGTTACTCTTCCTCAGGTCAAAATAGATCACCCTCTCCTTGAGTTGAGTCGGCTAACAGGTTGGCACTGTCGAATTCAGTGAACTCTGCCTTTGTTGTTTAGAATTGATAACTCAATCAACGTTCTTGATTTCAGTGAGAAGAAGGTTATCAAATAAACTCCTGGCTCATTAGATCTCTGACAGCGGGTTAATATGCCTTGAAAGAAATATTCACTGCTCGGGATTGTCATCTACATTGTCACTTTCGGAGGACCTCCTTGAAATCGAGCAATGGCTTCTTAATACGAGTATAAGGCGATATTCAAATCAAAACCTTAAACCCATAACCAGTAAATTCATAAATGAAATTCACAATTTCTTTGGAAATAACGATAGAAAGATAATTCGACAATAACATTCTCTTAATGAAAATTTGGGTTCCTCAATTCTTAGATTACCTTTCTGGCGATTACTCGATCATAAGAATAAGCGCATTTAGTGGAAGCGATTCGGAAGAAAATTGTCACGAACTTGACATTCAGTGTGTTTGAAAATTAGTTATTGACTTTATTTCAACGATAACTTGTCAGATTCAGGAAAAAAAACTGAATGAAATCGTCTAATCTAATCTATGTATTAAAGAAAATAGAAAGAAATGAAACTAAAAAATGGGCATGTTTATCGGTTCTCTCGTGCACGTGGCATGTGGCGGTTCTCTTACGGATAGTGCGTATTTATGGGTTTTCAGTTATAGGCTAATCGATGTAACTGTTTATTAGTTTTAAGAATATAAATTACGATCCTTTGTTCGAAGTACGCGACCTCAATTCCTTGTCGGCATCATCCACATATCGCGACCTCGATCTCGCGTCGCTGACCTTAACTTCTTGTCTATACGGTCTTGAAGCGATCATTAGTGGTGTCGCCACATCATTCTCTTGTATCACGACGCCGACTTACCTTCTTACATGACTACATGTTGCTCACGATGCCAGCGTCATTCTCTTATCGTATTTGTCGGCTAAATGAAATGCATCTTTCAACTGATATATCGCCCGATGTCGCGACATCGATCTCTTGTCGACATGACTTGCTGGGCTGTCCCATGACTGGCGGGTCGTGTAAACGATCTACGGTGGCGTCAACTAATAGGGTTGCGGAGTCTTCGCCAGTTGCTTTGGTGTATTGACTTGACCTCTTGTTGTGACATCAACTAAATAAAACTCAGCCAGTATTAGAATCTTCCGATGTCAGCGATGCCAGTCTCTTGTCAGTGGCGACGATTCATTCTTTTCAACTTTCATCTGAAGGTTCCTGATGTCGCGACATCGATCTCTTGTCGACATCATTTTTAGTTCTGCAGGGCCTTCAGCCCGGATTTGTTGCGGTGTCGCGACAACAATCTTTAATCGTGACATCTAGTCACGCGCTAGTATATTTCAGCGTTGGCTCTTGAAGTCGGAAGGCCTCGATCTCCGCCGTCATGACGTCGGCTCCTGTCTTCGCGGCATTCAACTTGTCTTGGTGTCGGCGTCAATCTCTTGTGGGACATCAACTAAGAGATATCTGAGGTTTCAAGCGTTTCACGCTGATATTACGCATCAATATGTTGTAAGTGACATCGGCGATTCTGCATGCTTCAATCTTATACGCGCTTGTATCTTTCGGCACAGTTACTCTTTAGCATGGCGACATGATCAATGCGACATCGCTTCGCCACCTCCACGTCTCAATTGTTTGTTCCCGATCGCCGGCGACATGATATGCTATCGCGACCCGATTCACGCGACTCTGCGCTTTGAGCGTAGTTTGCTTGATGTCCGCGACGCCGATCTTATGTGACCTCAACTCATTTCTTTGCGGCTTTCTCGCGGCGGTCTGGTGTAACCTCCATCTTATTATCCGTGCCGCGACCCTGCAAACCGAATTCCTTCAATTTCACGATGTAGCGACCTCATGGTACGGGTATGTAACCAGCGCAACAATATTTCGGCCAGTTCTTTTCATTTACGCCTGCTATTTTACGCACGTTTTACTGCGCACTTGACATTACACGCGTTTTCTGCTTTTCTTATTGATCTGCTAATAACCGATGGTGAGGTTTTATTGTGTTTGCCGAAATGGTGTCTCTTGGTGAAATTGGCGGAAAAGCGATCAAAATATAGAATGACTGCAAGCTCGTCCTTTAGCCATTTGAAATATGCATACCTTGGTCGAATCCTAAGCTGCAGTGATTATCGGCATCTTTGAATGCACTAGAGGGAAGAGAAGCTATTGAGAGTCCTTGAGATCACAAACACGCACTCGGATGGTCTCGTGATCTAAAGGGACCAAATCCTTCTATGTGCATGCATCGTATTTTATTAGAAGATGGACATAAACCTTCAGTGGAAGCGCAGAGGAGGTTAAATCCGACAATGAAGGAGGTAGTTCGGAAAGAGGTTCTAAAATGGCTAGATACTGGGGTGATTTATCGTTCGGACGGTGCATGGTAAGCGGGTTCGGGTAGTCGCGAAGGGAGGAACAAGCGTCATCGGGGTAACTTGACATCTTGCGCCGTGTGACGGGTTAAATTGGAGGATTTGTATTGATTATCGAGAAGGTGAACAAGGCCACTTTCGAAAGATCACTTCCCTTTATAGTTTTAGATCGGATGCTTGATCGACTAGCGAGGTTATATGAATATTACTTTTTTAGATGGATATTAGGATTTTCAACCAAATCGCCATAGCTCTACAGTCGAGGAAGACAACATTCACTTGTCATATGGAACATTTGCCTTCCGGCGGATGCCACTTTTAGGTATGCAATGCACGGTACTTTTAATGATGTATGATGGCCATATTTTAGACATGGTGGAAAAACGATTGAGATCTTCATGGACGATTTCGATAATGGAAATTCATTTGTGATTGTTTAGAAAACTTGAGGCTATTAGTGGAAAGATGTGAAGAGACCAACTTAGTACTCAATTGGGGAAAAGTGCCATTTCATGGTACAGAGGGTATTGTCCTTGGACGCCGGATCGACCAAAGAGGGATAGAGGTAGATGGGCGAAGATTGGAAAGCGATCGAGAGATTATCCCGCCTCGTCGATAAAAAGGATTCGAGTTTTCTAGGCCATGGCCCAGTTTTATAGGCGGTTCATCGAAGTTTTCACAGTTGCAAAACATTTGTCTAACCTACTAGTCGAGGATCCCATTTGAGGATTCGATTCGCAATGTTTGCAGGCGTGGTGTTGAAGGATAAGTTGGTTTCAGCTCCTATTGTTGTGGCACCAATTGGTCTTTCGTTTGAACTCATGTGTGGCCTTGACTTTGCGATTAGGCGGTTCTTGGCGAAGCGAGAGAAAATCTTTGAACAATCTATTATGCTAGTAGAACCTTGAATGATGCTGGTTGAATTATGCCCTTCTGAATTGCAGCCATTGTGTTTGCTTTTGACAAGTTCGAGCCATATTTTGATTGGCAACAAGGTAAGTGGTGCTGGCAGTCATTACGCCATTAAGTACTTGATGACCCGAAAAGATCTGAAACCGGAATTAATTCGGTGGGTCCTCTTGTTGCGAGAATTGATGTGAAATTAAAGACAAGAAGATCTTTGAAAACCTAGTGGCGGACCATCTTTCCACGTTGGAAGGGCCGAAGATGATATCCCATTGAATGGCCAATTTCCGAGACGAGAAACTCCAGGCTATTGAAAGAGAAATGGGTTCCATGGTTATGATTATGTGGTGTTGGTAGCTAAAGTGGTCCCTCCGGAGTTTAACTATCAGAAGGTTTTTCGCACCTTGAAACACTACTATTGGGAGGAGCCAATTCTATCTGATTCTTGTCTTTGATCGGGTAATAAGGAGATGTGCAGAAGATGAAATGCGAGCATTCTAAACCATTGTCACACCACCGTGTGGTGGACACTTTGGTGGAGCCAGGAGAGCGGCGACTAAGGAATTAAGCTGTCAGTTTTTTCTTGGCCTTCCTTGTTTTAAAGATTCTGTCAATTAGTTTCATTAAATGATAATAAGCGAATGGGGAACATCTCTGAACCACCCATCAAATCCCATTTTTGGAGGGTAAGTGTTCGATTTATGAGGAATAGATTTCATGGGACCATTCTCTGCATCATACAACAACTTGTACATCTTGTTGGCGGGTAGACTATGTCTCAAAGTGGGTAGAGCGATTCTACCGCGCAATGATGCGAGTTGTGGCTCGATTCTGCGCGACAATATGTTCTCACGTTTTGGAACTCCTCGAGCCTTGATCACGGATAATGGTACACATTTACGCGATGAGTATTGACAGGTCTTGCAAAGTATGAAGTGCGCCGCCATTGCATCTCTTGCATACCACCATGATCGAGCCGGCCAAGCGAGGTATCGAATCGAAATCAAATGCATTCGAGAGAAAGCAGTTAGCGACTCCGGGGAAGGATTGGTCGTAAAGAGATGGATGATGCACTCACGGGCATACCGTCTGACATTTAAAACTCCTTTAGGTATATCACGTTCGAAATCATTTATGGTAAGCGTGTCATCTCCAGGTGGAATTGGAACGCATTGAGCTGTTGGGCCACTTTCGAAAGTTAAACATGGATAATACATTGGTGTGGTAGTGCTCCAACTCGTGAACTAGGCAATTCGAGCTTGAAGCATGAAAATGCCCGCATTTATAAGGAAAAGACTAAAGGCACGGCTTGCAGCAGACATCACGGAAAGGAGTTCCTGGCCGGACAAACAAGTTCTTCTATTCAATTCGGCTAAAAGCTTTTTCACGAAATTGAAGTCTCGATGGTCGGAACTCCACGGTAGCCAGGTCTTTTCACCGCGGTGGGGCAGGTTACACATCGAAAGAAGCACATTCTGATAACCCACCCGACGATTGAAGCGTATTATGGAAGCTGATTTCCTGCGAGACAAATGAAATCATTCCTTTAGCGACCAACGAGACAAGATCGCAGTAAGAGATCTTAGGAGTTAGGTTCGAGCACGTGAGATTGAGACGTCAGGCCGCGACATTAAACATAGCGCTTCGCCAGGGAGGCAACGAAGTGTTCTTAAACTTCCCTTTTGTTTGGCTCGAGTTCTATTGTTTATTTACGCAATTTGGGTGTCGGCTGTTGTGATTAGTATTTGGTTTGTTTGTTTACTTTCGGGATGCGCGGATGCGGTCGAGGGGAGGATTCGTTTCAACTCGCATTACAAGCTCGATCCTGAATCCGAGGGGGTTCATGTTCATGGAAATTTTCAATATGCCGAATTTTCCTGCATCGCGTGTGACGTGTATTTTCACGTCGCGACGTCAAATTATCACCCCTCTGTCACGTCGCGACGTGTATTTTCACGTCGCGACGTGTATTTTCACGTCGCGACGTCAAATTAACACCCCGTTGTCACGCCGCGACGTGTCTTTTCACGTCGCGACGTGGATTTATGAAGCCTACGTCGTAGCCAGCGGCGTCATCCTCCGCGTCAGCGGCGTCATTTAATATGCCTCTGTCCGCGTCGCGTATTCATATCGTGACGTCACCACATTTAAGCAAGATCAGTTCATTCGGCTTTCACGCTACCTCTAAGTGAAACCACCAGTTTCCCCTGCGCTTTGATGTTATTTTGGACTTGTCGAACCCTTGTTTCCCAGTGGAGCGCCCATTCTTCGACCTGATTGTGCTCCTCACGAGCCACCCTCTTCCCCAGTTCGGGTCCTTTGTGGCATTTCATGCTCGGTTCACGGCATGGGTCGCATTCTAGAGAATGCTGGCCACTCAGGGGGTGGTTTCGTGGGCTAATAAGTGTTCATTAGAGTATTTTGGTCTAAGTAGGGTCCACGAGTCTTGTAGAGTTAGGGGTTGAGTCTTGAGTCTTAGTTGGATTTTCTAGCACATTGGGGTGTTTGTGTTTTTGTCAAATCGGTAAGAATTCACTTTGGGGTCACTGATGTTCTAGATCAATATGTCTGAGGCGAGTACCTGGTCGGCCATTGAGGACCCGACTCCAGCTTATGATGTCTCGCGGTTTAGCCATCTGAGTGCGATCGGTTGGCACCGTTTGCAAAACCGATCAGCCATCAAGGAGAGGTTTCACCGCCCCGATGACTTCTTGTGAGCAAATTCGCGGCTGGGGATCGCGTGCCTTGGTACGACCACCTGTCCGTGATGGTATGGTGCCTGAGTTCCTTGATCGCCTCCCATGTCTTGAAAGAAGTCGAGTGCGGGGCATGGTCGACCGGTGTGGAGTCGATCAAATGGTGTGATCCCCAGAGCATGTCCCTTCGGGCCGTTCGATCGACTCGCGAGTATGACTATCACGAGATTATCGCGTATTGACCCGATGGTCGAGTGAATGGAGAATCAATAGTGCGGGCCATCGATCAATTTAAGGCCAAGCATTTGGCCTTCATTCTAGGTGCGGCACCACTTCACATCACGCCGCGTCTCATCCGAAGCGGCGAGCGTGAGTGACTGCCCGGCGGGCCGACCGCCAACCTCACGCCATGCTACGAGTATACCTTGATGTTAGGCGAGGTTATCGAGGATACCATCCTCCATACTTAGAATCGCGAAGATGAACCTAGGACACCTTCACGATCTTTGGCTTGTGCAAACAGCGAAATTGCTATAGGCAGCAACGACACTTGAATTCACCAATCAACCATGCCAGTGGCAGGACACACACAGTGTCACGACGAAGTTTATGATTCCGGTCGCGAGCCCACCGGGCGGGCGAAACTTTATGGTATCGGGCTCGTTATGGATCCCAAGCGTCGGGAGACGTGCTTCGATCCTCGTCGACCACCTCCACCACCTCGACCACGGCGGCGGCTCTCGATCCTTCCCGGACGCGGGGCGGTGCTCATCCCTGGTGGCGGCGGCGCGTGCAGGATGAGACCTGGAGCACGTCCCTCGTCTCACGGATCACAGAGGCCTGGCATGTTGACATGCGGGCCGATCCCAGCCAATCGGGCCCTCATTCTTTACTTGACAGCGATGCATACGAGCCCAGAAGGCTGCGGGAGGCGGCTCTCATGGCTTCCTTGCCTCCACGCGGTGATATTCGGAGTTCCCTTACCCTCTATGTTTTATCTTCCGGTGGGGACCTTTAGTTTATTTTGTTCTTGAGTAATGTTGATGAGGGTATATATTTTTGGTTTTGATCGGGTACTATGTTTTTGTGTTTTGTTTATTGTTGTTTTGGTTTTAGTAGTATGTAGTCTTTTTAGTGTGTTCAGCATATTAGTTGTGTTTCGTTTTAGTATTTCATGCAGTTATAGGTGGTGTTTAGGTTTAGTTTTAGTTTGTTTTACATCACACTTTCATGTTAATGAGTCATGTGTTAGTTGTTTGCGTGTGTTTTAGGACATTTTTGCATGTAGTGATCGCAGACATGTGTGCCATTTTGGATATTGAGGATCAATTTTGGATTGAGTTCACTATAAACTTGTTCAAATGCATACATTTGCTTGATGCTCGAGTAATTAGGTTGAATAGTTGAAAAGGGCTAGTGAATCAATCCCGGGTAGTCAAGAAACCAGTTCTCGAAATACATTACACTCACCTGCCCCAAGTGACTTCGGAGTATGCATAGGTGCCGAACCCGAAGCTACTAGAAGTTCGATCCAGCCTACAACAGGAAGTTGAACCATTTGGTGATGGGACACCTAATCGAGGATTGCCATAGAGCCCCCAATCAAAGAAAATACAAAAACAATAGAAAAGAGAAAAGAAAAGAAATATGACAAAAATAGGTATATGCATAGGGAATAAGCGGGATCATCGATGGGATCCGGGGCACAGATGAGGGCCTATCAAAGCCCTATTACTGAGCCAATGGCTAGAAGTCGTGAAAGCCACTGCGCTACATGGGACGGGAGAAGATGGATCATTCCGCATGACCTAGGGCCTTTGAGTTTGGTTGAGTGTTAGGTGAAGTTGAAGGGAATTGAATGCACGGTGCCCTTAACCTTGTTGGTGATACATTGGATCCCTTCTGGGGAACCTTTCGGCTAAAACTTAGCACTGGTCTTCTTCCATTTTGTTTTTAGATGCATTAGAAATTTCTAAGTAGAGGGCGATTTTTGAATAAATGGAGTGCGTTCCTATCCTTTCTAGTTAACCTTCTTCTAATAAATGATTGAGCTTAAGTTTGAAGTATCAGACTATAAATAATGCAGAGGTCATTCCTATAAGCACATAGGGGTTTTTTGGGAAAGGCTATTGAACAACATGGGATTTGATGCACTAGTCAGTTTCACCTATCTCAATCGAATTTGCGAAAGTCAAATACGTATGCCTTCCTTGAACATCGACCAGCTTGGTGGGTATGTGAGTGGGTCAAAATTGATCCCCCATTTTCAGCATGTGCATATTTGTCTTAGTGTGGATTACATTGTGGGTGTGTGTGTCACCGTAGAGTGGTTCTTGCTTGAGGACAAGCAGAAACTAGGATTTTAGAGGTGTGATGAGTGCCTAAAACACTCATCTTACACACTTTCAAATCGGTTCGTCATTTTCACATTTTAATTTATAATAATTTTATAGTTTTGTGGCTAGATCCGATTTTGTGTACGGTGTGGTTCTGAGGTTCATTGGAGGCGTAAGGCGGCTTTTGGAAGCAGTTTGGAACAATGGGGAGGCGACGGAGTGACTACCCGCGTCGCGGCGTCACCACGTCGCGGCGTCACGAATAGCGGCGTCGCCCGCGTCGCGACGTCAGCTCGAAAATCTGCACCTCATCATTTAAAGTGCGAATGGCTTTCGAATTAGGGTATGTCGGAGGCGTGCGAGGAAGGCCTGAATTCGAGCGGTCGGCCGAGAGACTTGGAGGAAGTGCTCCGGAGATTTGGGTAGTTTCTCATAGTTAGATATTATTTTTTGGATAATATGATGATGTTTTTTAATACTAGACAATTTGATCTCTTCTCTGATGATGTTAGATCTCTTTCTAGGGTTACATCAAACCATCACCTCCTGATGGATTAAAGTTTGATCTTTCATGTTATTCAGTTGTTATTAATTTAATCACATCTACTCACATACACAGCATTTCAATTATATGATAATGTCGCTTGATGTTAACATAATCGCCTTTGTCAGAGATTCGAGAGATGAGGCAGTCGAGGATAATTAAGTAGCCTTTGTGATTCGGTTAATAGAGATATTAGAACCTGAAGGTGGCATTTGGGGTTGAACATTTAAGCATTTGAAATCTTAGAAGTCGAGATAGAGATATGCTCGATTCTATTCACGAGATAGGCGGATATACCTCGAGAGAGAGGATATCGTAGGCAAGATCACCTCGCCATTGACATATTTAAATATCTTGAATAACGATATCTTTGAAAAGTAATCCATTGAGCGTGATAGGGGAGATTTAACCTGGCCCTTGGCCTCATTAATTCAGAATCGGTAAGCAGTTGCGGTTTCCTTACTTAAATTTTACCCCAGAATCATTTATTCGATATTGTCGAAGCGGAACCTCTGTAGTCAATTCACCTTTCCACGTGGATCGATATCCAGTACTTTAAGTACACTATATTGCCAGGGCTACAGCGTGCACTTGCTCTTTTATGACATTCATTTTACACACCGCGTTTAACGCCTATCATTATGGTTCCAAGAGATGAGAAAATTTTTTTGTAGCCTAGTTAAATCGCTTTATGGGTTAAAACAAGCAACCAAACAATGGCATAGAAAATTTGATCATATGTTGATATCTAATGGATTCTCCATTAATGATGCTAATAAATGAATTTATAGCAAAGTTGAAAATAACTCATGCATTATCAGTTGTTTATACGTTGACGACATGCTTATATTTGGAACTAACCTACAAGTTGTTATTGATACCAAGAGTTTCCTAAGATTGAAGTTCGATATGAAAGATCTAAGAGAAGCTAAGGTGATTCTAGGGATCAGAATATCTAGAACGCTTAATGGGCTTAACCTTTCTAAAGAACACCATGTTGAGAAGATTTTAAAAAGGTTTGAACACTTTGGTTGTAAATCAGTGTCAATTCCTTATGATCCTAGCTCTCAGTTGAAGAAAAATAAAGAACATAATGTTGCCCAAACAGAGTTTACTCAGATAATTGGTAGCCTAATGTACTTGGTAAATTGTACTTGACCTGACATTGCCTACGCAATTGGAAGATTGAGTCGATACACCCAAAGTCCTAATCAGGATCATTGGGTTGCCATTCATAGAGTACTAAAAATTACTTGAAGCACGATGACTATTTATGCATTGTTATAGTGGATTCAAATGTCCTTGAAGGATTTAGTGAACGCCAGCTAGATCTTTGATTCGAGATGAGATGAAATACTAGTAGATGCGTTTTACCCTTGAAGGAGGTGTAGTTTCTTGAAATCATTCAGAAACCAGCATTACTCGGTCCATATAGAGTAGAGTTTATAATAGAGAGCAAGTTACGAGTAGTGGCTTAGAAATCTGTGTCGAGATATCCATTATGGATATCTGCAAATGCGTATCATGTATCGTGATAGCCAAGCTGCAATAGCTAAGGCTAAAATTAAAATATTTAATGGGAAGAACAGGCATATATGCCTAAGGCATAATATTGTGCGACAACTACTTGAGCCAGGGGTTATATCCTTGGATTTTGTGAGGTCATAGTTGAATTTGGCCGATCCTCTTACTAAACCACTAAATAGAAAACTAGTGGAACAAACATCGAGGGGGATGTGGCTTTTGCCTATTACAAAAATCAAAGGTGATGGTAACTCAACCTACTAGAACGGAGATCTCATGAACTGGGTTCATATGGGTAATAACAAGTCATCTATTGATTGTGAGCTAGTCTATTATTTATATTTATTGAGAGTTCATCCCTATGGTGTAGACAGAGCTTATTCTACATTGATTGAGGTTGAGTGCAAACTCTTAATGAATACCATATTCCTTATGGATGGTGTGTTTAGATTCAGAACACACTTAATGGGTTCACCTATATGATAGTGGAAGTGGGGTCACTTCCTATGAGAACATAGGCATATTCTCTAAAGCTCTCATGAATATCTAGACAAGATGCATGGCCTATTAGCGTCAACCCGTAAAGTACAACTCGTAGTTGAGAAATCAATGTGGATGATAGGTTCCTTGAGTCGCACAGAAACATTGGTTTATAGAATTTTTAATTCACCATGTTTTGTGATTCACACTTATTTATCCTAAAACTGGTTCATAGCCTATGAGCACTAGATCTGATGCATTGGATTCTAGTATTCCTCCATTCCTCATATTCTTCTTCTTCTTCTTCTTCACACTCATACTTTGTGGGGGATTATAGGAAGAGTATAAGTGCGAAAGTTGTTCACATTCGTTTTGAATCTACCAAGTTTCTTGACTTTCAAACTTTTATATTTTAAATTTATCGTTGAATTTTCTATAACTCTATTTTGGCCAAGTCTTCCAAGAGACTTTGGAAAAGTTTGAATTTGATGGTAATTTTAAACTTAATTAATTTAACCTCTTTTATCTCCAATCAATTAATTTTTTTAAATAAACTATTTGATTAATAACCATTTCTAATGGATTTATTCTCCATTAATAATTTAAAAACTTCTTATTGATTTTTTCATTATGACATTTCTGCTCTATTTGATTTTGATGCAGTCATATGGAGATATATTTTTGTAGTGTTTTAAAGTGGAGGAGATTTGTTGGAGGCCACATAAATAATTGCAGCCCCTCATTTCATACCTTAAGCTCTCTAGTTCTATTTCTATACTCAATTGTACTTGACACATTCTCTTTCTTTCTCTCTCCAAAGTCCTTCAAGCACATTCTCTCTCAAATTGCTTTAAGGCTTTATCTTACTCAAAGTCTTTCTGCCAAGGTACAACTGTTGGAGGAATATATTAATATTCAAGTTGTATTGCATCTTACTAAGGGAGTGCACTCAAGGTGATATTTGGCTGTTGAATCTTGGAGGTAGAGCGTCGGTTCCCTACTGCACCAAGATTACAAACCGGAGAAGCGAGAATCTACTTTAAGGACGGCGCTATTGCACACTTCAGCCATCCAATTAGATAAGTCATCTTACCTTACTTTTTCCTTGTTTAGTTTGTTTTGGGATGTCAGTACGATTTTTATAAAATACCTTCTATTAATTGGTATCAGAGCGAGCGATCGCTGGTAACTTGTTAGTACATGTCTTGGAAAGGTTTGTCAATAAGGTATTAAGAGCTTAAGGCAGAAGTGGAATTAAGTGGACCATTGCCAAACCCCTCACTTACGGGGACTTTCTGGTGTGCCAACACATCTCTCACTATTGTCCTGATTTATGTTCACCCAAAAGACCTAGTTAAACCCCCATATAATAAATCAATTTCAGAGGTAGCAAAGAACAAACAAAATTTTGGGTAGCTTTAAAGTTTTGGACGCCTATCAACACTTTGAAAAGAAAAACCATCATGATTGGCTTTAGTGGGAATCCCGGAGAAGCAAAAAAGGCTCGAATTGATGGTAGGAAAAAAAACAATACATGGAATGTGAAACTGGTTTCTTGACATTCTGGATTGACACAAAAAGATATAAGTTAATGCTTTTAAAATTTTTAATTCTGTTGAAGCATTTGTTAAAGTGCTTTTGCATGAGTGAAATTATTTACAGGTGGCGGTGATATAAAGGATGGGTAAATGGCTTTCACTGGATAATAATTTCGCAAAAAAATAGAATATCCGTCCATTTAAAGGTACAAGTAGGGTTCATATGATTAACAAATCACGCAGCAAAAGATATCATTTATTCAGATGATAAAGCTAATTATTAATAAAGCTAAAGTAACCGTGGCCTTACCATCTTGAGTCGAGTCCATGGAAGAATCCACCACACTTAAGTAAGGATGACAACGGAGTTGGTTTTTTCAGGTTCCGTCTTGCCCCGTCTCATGGGATTGTGGTTATCGGGTTTTTGACGGATTCAGATTTAATGTGATGCAGTGTGTAGCACGATTGATCAACACATGATTGATCAACAAGAATAATACGTCTCAATCCAAAAACCAATTCTCAATCCAAAAAACAAAGTAAACCAAAAACTTTGATTTTTTTGATAAAATGATAAAAGTCCTTAAAACAAACCTTAAAACATCTATTTATACCCTAGGCATAAAATGAGTATAATAGGAAATACAAATAATATTTCAAAATAATATTAGGAACGAAAATAATACTCCCAAAACAATATTGAGAAATAAAAATAATATTCCAAAAATAAAGATAATATCTCAAAACAACCAAAATAAGGATTTTGATTGATTTGATCCAACGCTTTGTGCCAAACACCTCCACTTGTGAAGAACTCGTCATTGAGTTACTTTTGGATATCGAAGACTCATATATGATTGGAACAAGGTAAGATCAACAACATTGAAAATCTTTTAAATCCCCATCCAACTTTGTAAGTCAACCACATAAGTATTATTGTTGATCTTCTTAACAATCTGGCATGGTCCATACTCTCTTTGTTGAAGCTTGTTATGGTCATCCCTTGTCTTGAATGTTGTCTTTCACTCATCACCTAAACGAATTCTAATATGATGATAGCCACCCCTCGAGTGAATCTTGATAAACACATATGCTCCACTCAATTGATAAAGCATATCAGCCAACTTTGGAATAAGAAAACTATATCAATTGTATTTGTTGAATACCCTTTACTATCGACACACGTCCTGACTTCCATATTTCTTGGCGTCAACAGTTGTGTTGCAATGTGCTCATGCTAGCTAGATATGCTCCTTGTACTTGCCCAACTCTTCTACCTTCTCACCAAGATTTTGTTACTCATGAACTCATCCTATAGTGAGGCAAATTAGGAAGAGAAGCACTTGGAATCAAATCTATGTGATGTTGTATGTATCCATAGGAGGTAACCCTGTAACTAAATCCTCAGGAATCACATCATCAAAATCCTCCAACAAAGTCTGCACCTCCACCTGAATTTGAGCCCCAACTAAATCTATACTTTCTACACCTCCCTTCACAACCATCAAATGTACTTCTCAAAGTTATGTGCTGCACTCTCTCTTTGCCCATAGCGATGATGGGTCATACGATAGTTAAGAATGTTTCTACCCTCTCTTATAAAACCTTAGGTTGGATTTACTCACTTTGGAAATGTGATTCCTCTCTCTTAATCTAAAATTTAGCAAGGTAGTATGTTCATTACCTCAGGCTACCATGTGCACATCTATGATAAGCATACAAAATATATTATCCATAGTCCGGAGGTAAAAATCTACCTCGTAATAATTGATTCATTCTATTCCATGTTGAACGACCCGTACCCCTTTATCACCACTCATCTCCTCGATCTATCCAGCGTCGATACTCCCCCTTTTAACCTAAGCAGCTCGTTATTTACAATCTTTGCTATCCTTGACAACTTGGTATATTCAAAGAACTTGTCTACTCGGTCATGAAATCTAAAACACATAAGCCATCAAGATACCACATTGAAGTTAGGGATATCTACCTTTAGTTTCTATTAGTATCATATGGTTTGTAGTTGCCCCCTTCCTCATCTTGCCTCTGTGTGGATTCTGATTCACCAAAGTCGGCCTTCTCATCTGAAGTATCATCAAATCCTACGGTTGGCCTTCTTTGATTTCATATTTTTGGAATGTGATTAAAAATGGGTCTAGCGAGGCCATTTCCTCCGCCTTGTTCCTCATCATCATTCATATGCCCTTGTCCATTGATCTTCAACAATGGCTGCAATTGAGGTTGTATTGTTTCCAACTGTTGAGTTAAATATTGGATTGATTGTTACTACTAAGTTAGTGATCTCATGACACATAATTTCAATGCCAGATCTTGGTATTTGTGTTGCCATCATAGCACAGTGTGTAGACATCGATTAGGGTTGACCAGCTCACAATACCGCACATTTTGATGTGTAAGCGCGATTGATCAACAAGAATAACACATCTCAATCCAAAGAACAAAGTAAAGCAAAAACTTTGATTTTTTTGATCAATTGATAAAAGTGATAAAAGTCTATAAAACAAACCACAAACCTTATTTATACCTGAGCATAATAAAGGAATTATAACTATGAAACTAAATAATATTACATTATGTAAGAAGAAAATAATATTCCTAAAACAGTATTGAGAAATAACAATAATAACCCAAAAATAAAGATAATATCTCAAAATAACAAAAATAAGGATTTTGTTGATTTGATATAACGCCTTGCATCATAATGTAATTAGGTTTTTGGTGAGACATGACGGGTTCGATTATTGTTTAGTCCCACCTTGCCTTGATTATGTAGAAAAATTGATTGTAAAATAATTTGTCTTTTATTGTATATTTTAATATATAATAATAATAATAATATTAAATTTTTAATAAAATAACATTATAAAAAATAATATCTTATTTATTTATAATATATATTTATATCTCACCATATATATATATATATATATATATATATATATATATATATATATATATATATATATTAATTTTTAATATAATAGAAATCAAATGAAATTTTGTATGGGAATTTGCAGCCCGCCTCCCTTTCAGGCCATTCTACACTTTAAGTGCGAATTGGAATGATTGTTTTAATTGAAACACTTTCTAAAACCAGTAATTATGTATCAAATGCTAGGAAAATTACATTAAGAAAGGGTATGAATACTAAAACAAGAATGAATGATGTTTTAGTTCTGATGGCTTTAGGGATTATATGGGGATGGGTTTGATTCCCTTTATTGAAACTTTGTTTTCAAAATAATTTGGGAAAAGCAGGTTTGTATGCATTCATAGAAATTATATTGAACATAGGTGACAAAATTTTTTTTTTACGATGAACAATACACCCTATGAAAAAGTAATTGCTCTTTGATTAAAAAGTCAAAGCTAAAAAAATTAAACCCTAAAATACCCTTATTTATCTCTTCTCTTCACTCCTCCCTCCCTTCACTCAACACGACCTCAACAAAGAAGACCTTTGACCAATCCTCTTGTTGTCATCCGTCCTCCCTCGTCCAGACCAACCTCCTGTTCCCCCTTTTGGTTGCTTCTTCCTTCCTCATTGCAGGGTATAACTTTTGGTTCTCCTTCCTTCGTGTGTTTTTTCCCATTTGATCATATCCTCCATCCAATATTTATTCTTTGTTTGTAAGGGTTCTTATTTACTCTTGATTTGATTTGATTTGATTTTTTTGTTATGATTTTTGTTTTTGTTGTTCCTGAGTTGTTCCATAATGTCAATAACGAATATTTAATTCATAAGTTGCATTTTTCTTTGTGTTTGTTCTTTGAAAATGAAGAAAATTTTATCAAATGATTGTAAAAATATAAAGTAAGATAACATTCGGGGTTATGGAAGCTTCAAATTGGTTCCAAATCGTATTTTCTTTCATTCCAGACAAATCTATTACCGTTATATGCTAAACCTACTACCATAACAAAATAAACAAACAACCATACAACAAATTACGGAAACTAGTACATACTCATGAGTAGCTAGTAGTACAATTATTATTATGTGATAAATTTATACTATGAATGAGGAAATGCATGCAATACAAACTCATTTATAAGTTAACTAAACTCTTTACCCACAACATGCTAAAAGAACTACTACCATAATATATTGAATCTACCACCATAATTGTTATATCTACTACCAAAGTGAAAACTTCTAAACCAACTACAAATGAGGCATGGTAGAAGTTTAATCCATTATTTTGTGTCTTAATCAAAGTTAAGTTAGTATATCATTTAACAGATATACAATTTGAAGCACATAATACATTGTTTACCTGAATTACTACCATAACATACTAAAACTACTATCAAAATATAATAAATCTAGTACCATAACTGCTACATATACTATCATAGTGAAAACTTTTAAACCATCTACAATTAAGGACAATAAGTAGGTTTAATCTATTTTTAGTTGTTTAACCAAAGTTAAGTTAGTATATAATTCAATAGATATACAATTTGAAACACATAAGACATAGTTTAGCTAAACTACTACCATAACAATCTACTACCATAACATAGTACAACTATTTCCATAATATTAAGTATGATCTGCCTTATTATCAGATATATTGTGTATGACTAGCAATGATTACTTTTCCTTTCAAGAAAGAAGAGTCAACCTATTGTGTTGTCTTTGATGATCAGAAACATGGAGTTATTGATTCTTGGTTTGAATGTCAACAAAGGGTGATTTTTTATAAAGGTGGGTGTTGTCTCTTGGATTCTCGGATTCTCCGTATCGTTAGGGCATGCCCAACTAGCGAGGACACACAAAGCTGAGCAAGGCCGACGATGAGTGTGCAGTGACTCTTCGATGCTTAAGTTAGACAGAGAAATAGAGAGCATAAATATCTTATGTTTTTTAGTAGAGTATCTCCACGTACCTTTCTATTGTGACTCCTTTCTTATTTATGAAGGAGGAGGATGGTCCACTTTTTATGGAAAGTGGGTGATTGGTTTCCGAAATGGAAGGGGAGGTCTTCATTTAACGTGTCGGTAGTTTTCCTTTGGATAGCGAGTTAATAAATCTTCATAAATCGAGTCGTTTGATCATCTGAGGCGGATTCGTCGTGATTTGTGGGAAGATGTGTTTTAATTTGCGAAAAGAATGGCAATATTTGTTGGTGAACGCTGGGACGTGCGTTTGAGAAGGATGTGCCCGACGATAAATCTTGCGGGCCTTCACTTTGATCGAGGATGATCCGCGGTGGGATTTGGGCGTGGTTAGGATCAGGTGTTCGTGTGTGTGAAGGATAACGGGGCATTGCACGTAAGCAAGGCTGCCTTGGGCCTGGCACACGTGGGCTTTGATGTGTCTGGGTCTTTTGAGTAGGGGTGGTAGGCCAAAAGCCATGGTACCCATAATGCCCTTTTTCTTCTGTTGGGGAGATCAGTCTTCCCCGGCTAGAAAAATACCGTATTCTTGACCTGCTTGTCGTCGGGAACGGGGACTGTTAATGCTTATGTGTTCCAACACGCGCGTTCCCAGGGGTTTTCTACTTTTGGTAGCACATTTAATGCGGATTTTTGGGGTTTCCCACAGGTTCGAAACCCCTATAAAAGGTTACAGGGTAATGGCTTCTTTTATGCTACTTGCTGGTTTTGAGTTTTCGGTGGGTATGTATGGCTAGACGTTGTCGGGTGCTACCGGTACCACGCTTTTTTGATTTCTCTTGGGCTGAATGTGATGTTGATGATAGGGGTCGGCCGGAGGTAACAAGGAACGTCTTGGAGTGTGCTAATTTGCTTTTGGAGGGATATTTTCGAGCCTTATATGCCCTCTTATATGTCCCTTCGCTTTGGCATTGTTGAAAGGCTTTTTATTCAAATTTCCATAAAAATGGCTATCACAGTGTGAGTTTTTCTTTTCACCATCTCTTTCTTGGCCTTTTCTTCACTTTTCTTTCTTAGAATTTATTTCTTCCATTTTCCCTCTTTCTTGTTATTTTCCAGCACTTGCTAGGTTATGTAATTGTTGGAGTATGATCAATTGGTTGTAAGCGTTGCCGTGTAATTATGAACGCCTTTTGGTGTAATTAATGAAATTGTGTCTCTTGGAATTTTTGTGTTTTTTTTCACCTTATTTTTCTCATGCTGAACTAACCGGTCAACAACGTGGACTAACTCCCTGGGACAAGGGTTGTGTTTTTGGTGAATTATAGAATGGATCAGCTTATGATTCCTGACTGGACCTAGCTTGGTTGTTATTGAAGCAGTCGTTGGGGAGAGCCTGAGGCCCTAACTGGGGCTCACAAGCCTAGCCCACACTCGTTTACTGTGCCCTAGTGAGTGACGCATCACTAGGATTCAAATCATTTAGAGGCGATGATCGTGGCGCATTTAATGCGCTATGGAGTCTTCAGGCTTTGATACTTGAATTGTCGCCGTTGGATCCCACCCGTTCCCTTCTCTTTTACCCCATTTTCATGTTTCCCTTTAAGCAAGGGCTTTTCTTGATACTAGATCCTACCCCAACAACCTTCCACTTCAAGGGAGGAAAGGGTTTTAGCCTCATCCTCCCAGTTGTCATCCTTGGAGGTGTTGGCACAAAGTGAGAGAAGAGGAGAAAGAGAAAGAAGCTGGAACAAAAGGCTGTGTCTTGAAAGATTGAAAAGTTAGGGTTACAAAGTTATAGGGTGGCTTATATGGCCAACCCAAATGTGTGAAATGGCAAAAATACCTGAAATGTGAAATTACGATAGGGGACAAATGGTATTACCCAAGTGATCAAGCGTGGTCGGTTGGGTCAAAAACATCAAAAACACGAGTGGGATTTGGCTATGCGAATTTAAATAGCATAAGTGAAATTCACAAGAAGACTGTGAAAATAAAATTAAGCTATGAGCAGGTAATTTTTATTTAGGATGGTGAAATTTAGCTGGCTTAATGATTTTGCATAGCGAAATTTTGCATGGCGAAAATTTGGCTGTCCTAGTGAATTTTAAATGCGATTGAGAGATTTGCGATCCTGTGAGAATTTTCGCGATGTATGGCGAATCTCTGATTTCCTCTGCTTTGCCCATGCGTCGTCTTTGTCGATTCCTTTGCATTTCTTTGCATTTGGTTGGTGGGAAATCCTTTATGAATCCTCGACATTCGGCCTGACTTGACATCGAGGACTTGGGAAAACTATTGGTTGAGGCTACGCAAAACCTGCAAAATTACAAAACAAACTCGAAATGGAATCAGTGGTACTAAGTGGACCTGCACATGTCAATTGAAGCTCGAATTAATATGATTAGTCTTGTAAAAAGCACTCAAAACCTATCTTGAATGAGACGCAGAAAATAGCACTTTTGAGAACATAATCCAATTATCAATCGCTAGGGCATTTTATTTCCAACCAGGTGAATCACACAGCTGCCGCATGCAACAACTATATCCAGCACTACTTCAGATGCCTGTAGTTGTGCGAGCCGAGGGGAGGGGCGAAGAATATGTCATCTCAGTCCACACTATGCTTATGAGACAGACTCTGACGGGTGGTAGGGTGGATATTGTCACGTGTAAGTAACTTTATCATGCGGTCCGGCGGAGGCCCGGTATGCTTACAACTGCTATGCATTGTTCTAGTATTATTTCCGAGTTATTTCCTTATTCTGATGCTTTCTTTTGTAGGCCATTACGACTATCTGGAATATGACTTACCGGCATTAAGAATTCCAGTCTAGGCTGAGGGATGCGGAGAGGCTGCGGCTCTACGCTAAATCGATATTTTCTGACCATAGTGCGTTGAGTGCTTCTTTAGTTGAAGCGAAGTCAAGATCCCAACGTTGAGAGAAGGAGGCCAAAGAAGGCATTGAGAGGTGGCTAAAGCGAGGGGCGGAGAGAATCCTTTGCTCGCACAAAGCCTTGTTGGTCGCGTGGATCTTGGAGTGCGGTGGGGGTGCGAGGCGAGTGGGTCAGGGTTGGCTGGGAGTCTAAAATGCCTTGGTGGTTTTTAGAGGAGGCTGGGCGAAGGCGGGAGGAATGAGGCTAGTCGTGGCACGGTGAGGAGTCTCTCGATTTTTAGAGGCTTGGGACTGTGATATGAGTGTTAGCTCTCCCGGGGAGCGGTATGAAAAAAGGCCGTGGAGGGAAGCATGAGGGCTTTAGCGTGATTTTCAGCTATGGTTATGGTCGTTGTGCTTTCACATAATATTTGTGGAAGTCAGCAGTGGTTCAGAGAAAGGATGCTAGACACGGTCCTAATTTATTGGCTTGCGAGAGTTCTTTATCAGCCCTCGTGCCCCCAGTGCGGCGTCGCCTACCCCAGGCCGCGACCATCGATGTTCGCTCGGGTGAGAAGCGATGATTGCGTCGAGAGGAGGAGGTCCTCGTGGTCGCCCAGGGCGGATATTAGCCGGAGTGGGTGAGCATCTCCACGTAAGTAGAGGTTGGGTTAGTGTGAGCTTGATTCTTCCATAAGAGTAATTGGGGAGAGTAAGGAACCTGATGTCTCTGGCAGGATCTAGGGGTTGTATTTTTCCATTGCTCGTTGAGCCCTGTTCCTATACCCATGTTCTGTATCCTCAGTTTTTGTTATTCTAAAACCAAGCTCAATAATAAAGAATGTGTTTTTTGAAAATATGATGTTGTTGCTTTCTCTTTGTCGAATCACGTAATTAAGTTCATTTAGCCAGGCAAGAAAAGATGTACCTTGAGTAGGACATAGATCAGGTCCGGATGAACACTCCGGTAGACAAGGTTCATTTGCCCCACTTCTAGCGCCTCCTTACTCGGGCTTCGTAATGAACCAGTTGGGCATCAACCATACTGGGCCGGTAGGACGTTAACCTTACCCTTGCTTTGTAATGAACCAGCTGGACATCAACCATACTAATGGAAATTGACATGGACTTACGGGCTTTGGCAATGAAGCTCCAGTGGGCATCGACTCATCTTCAGGTCGGTAGGACATCAACCTTACCTGAGCTTTGTGATGAACCAGCTGAGCATCAACCATATTGGGCCGGTAGGACATCAACCTTACCCCGACTTTGACATGAACCAGTTGGGCATCAACCATACTGGGTCGGTAGGACATCAACCTTACCCGGGCTTTGTGATGAACCAATTGGGCATCAACCATACTAGGCCTGTAGGACATCAACCTTATCCGGGCTTTGTGATGAACCAGTTGGGCATCAACCATACTGGGTCGGTAGGACATCAACCTTACCCAGACTTTGTAATGAACCAGCTAGGCATCAACCATACTAGGTCGGTAGGACATCAACCTTACTCGGGCTTTGTTATGAAAAATTGAGATGGGAACATGGTTAGAGATTGAATCATTCTTTATTGATAGTACCTTTTAAGGTGTATAACATTCCACATTCTAGGTACATGTGTCCCATCTAGTTTATCTAATGCATATGATACGGATTGGCGTGTTGCAATATAAAGTCCCTCTAGTTTGGTAGAACTTTCCGAGTTAGCGGGATTGGCCCGTATTTCAGCTTTTCATAGGACAGTATACGGCTTCTAACGTCGGGGGTTTCATGGCGTCACATTATATAGGTTTGCTAGCTGGTGAATGCGATGCTATTCATGCGACTGTTGCTTCGCGTAGTTCGTCTACCATGTCTAGGTCTTTAACCACATATTTAGTATTCGACTGCTCGGGTATATCAGTTCTGAGTGTGGGCATACCAATTTCTATTGTGACTATAGCTTTCATCCCATAAGTGAGCGTGAAAGGGGATATACCTGTTAGTCTGCAGGCTATCGTTCTGTAGGCCCAAAGTACCCCGGGGAGTTCGTCTACCCACTTGCCTTTAGCTGAGTCTAATCATTTCTTTAAGGCAGTTAATAGGGTTTTATTAGAAGTTTCTACTTGGTCGTTGCTCTATGGATATCACGAAGTGGAGTATAGATTCTTTATTTTCAACTCATGACAGAAGTTCCTGTATGCCCGGCTATCAAATTGAGGCTCGTTGTCTGACACAATTGTCCGGGGTATACCGAACCAGCAGATAATATTCTTCCAAATGAACTAAGTGACATCCTTATCTTTAATCGATGCGAAAGCCTCGACCTCTATCCACTTGCTGAAATAAGTAGTGGCTACCAACAATAATTTTTTCTGAGCCAGGGCGGTAGGTAGCGGCCCCGACTATGTCAATTCCCCATTGAGCGAAAGGCCAAGGGCTTGTGATAGAAATGAAATCCTGAGCTGGTGATCTCAAGACAGAAGCTTGTCGCTGGCATCGGTCACACTTTTGCAGTGTCAGGGTAGTGTCATATCATGGTTGGCGATAATGCCTGATGTAGGCTCTTTGTGTGCCGGTGTTCTTCGGCTTAGTTGATTCACGCGTATCCGCTTCATGAAATTTGGCGATATATATTGTCCATGTTGGTAGTTAAGCACTAGATATGACTGTCTGAGGGTCGTTCAGCGTGCCCATTGGCGAGGATGGTATTTGGTTTGGATCGTGTGGGCTTGCCTTTGTTGAGAGTTCTCCCGTGTTGATATATTATGCCTCGGTTCCGTCAAGGAGAGCCGTCTGACTTACGGGGTAGTGATAATTGAAGAATCAGTGATAATAGATGAGCGGGAACCTTTGTTTTCATCGGAAGAAGAAGCACCTACGAGCCCGAGGCGTTCGCTTTCTCATTGCGGATCCACAGGATTGTGTTCGAAGCTTCGAGCTTCAAGATGCCCAAGTTGTAACGGGAATACATACTTTGCCATTCGAGGTCTGCAGCTCATATTTTGCGTTGCCTATCACCAGCGAGAATCACTTTGAATCAGAAGCTTATCGGCTAACAATGTAGTTGCCCGATTGATTTGAGCGGATCTGGCGCCATTACTGCGATTCATTGTTGGAGGCGGCTGGCTTGAAGCGGATTACCTGCTCAATATTTTCTCCAATCGGAGATTTAAGTTGCAAACCAATGCCAACTCCGGGTTGCCGAGATGCCCCGTCTACATTAAGGGTCCACCAGTTCAAGATGCCCGGGCTCATTCCGGATTGAGGGATCCCTGCTAGAAAATCTGCCAGAACCTGTCTTTTCTTTAGTCAATCTTGGCTTATACTGAATACCGAATTCACTCAATTCAATTGCCCATCGAGCCATCCTCCCGGACAAGTTAGGCTTGTGAATGGTGGTCGAAGAGGAGGAGTCGGTGCCACTGACAATGGGGTGTGCTTGGAGATGCGGGATATGAGCTTCTTGAATTTTGCTGCAGGAGGCTGTGTACGCCTTCTCGGTGGCTATCAGGTTTTAAGTAGGCTGGGACTTTGTGACAAAAATCTTTGGCCTCTTGCTTTATTCTCATATTCCTTGAACAGGGTAGCACTCACCGAGACATTTGAAAACTACAGTATCACAGTGTTTCATAGAAGCGGGGGGCTAGCGAGTTAAGAGGTTACGTAAGATATTGTTTGATCAGCATGAGGAGGTTTCATCACATTCATAAATTTCCATTTGGCCTGATTAGCCTTGAGGGTGACAAGAGCGACTTTTAGGCGGTGTAAATCGAGATGAACATGAGGCGGCCAGCGACTAGTCCAAGCTATTGTACCTTTTCTAGAAATGGGAGCTGGGGACTCCAAAATAGCTTTAAGTTGTGCGGGGTTAGCTTCTATCCCCTTTTAAGTCACCATGAAACCCAGGAATCAGCCGACACTGACTCCGAAGGCGTACTTTGAGGGATTGAGCTATGCTGTGCATGTAGGAGTTAAAGCCTCTTGCGGGTGTTTGTAATTAAGGGTGTTCTTGAGGACTTTACTAACATATCATCAATGTAAACCTCTATGGTTTTCTAGTAGCTGACTTTGAACATCTTGGTAAACTCACCTCTGTCGTTTAACACAACATTCTTTAAGCCCAACTGACATCACGTTATGCGAGCGACCAAATGCGGGTGATGAATGTCGTTTTCGTATCTGATGATTGCATGGGTATTTGATGATATCCCGAGAAGGCATCCAGGAATAAAACATCCCATGCCCGACCAACACGTCGACAATTTGGTCTATCCGAGGTAAAGGGAAGCTGTCTTTAGGGCATGCCTCATTGAGATCTATGTAGTCCACGCATACTCTCCATTTAACGCCATTTTTCGAGACTACCGCTAAATTGGCTGACCATTAAGATAATTATCTCCACGATGAATCTGCTTTTAAAGATTATCCATACGCTAAATAACGATAACGGTCTAGATGGAAACTTTCCCTTTACCGCTGCCTTAGGCTTGTGAAGGATGATATTCGGTTCGTGAGGAGGCATGTGCGAGGGTTAATGCAAAGCCGTAATGCAGTGAGTCCAGTGATACATCAAATTTTCTTGAGAAGAACCTCGCTATATTTGTTCTTATACATTTGGATAAGAGGAACTGCATATGTGGATTTATCCGGCCGAATCTAGGGTATTGATTCCGGGGTCTAAGACCAATCGTTCCTGTCTTGTAGCCCTTGCTTGGGGCGGTTGTAGTGCTATTACGAGGTCTGAGTCTCGAGGCGGGTTGTATGAAGCTTACGTTTTCTCATGTTCCCTGTCCTAACAGGTTGGTAGCATGTAGAGCTACTAGTTGGTGCTCGAGGTCAATTTGCTTCACATTGGTTAAACAGCGATCATTTGATGGTAGGTCGAGACTGCGACTTTCATCGCATCTTTGCCAGGCTTAATAACAAGGCTATTATGCAGACCTAAGTCTTGACAAATGTTGAAATAAGACCTGCATAACTACTGGCCCTGTCTTTACGGGGCGAGCAATGTCGCCCATCGTTATTGTGGTTGTTAAACGAGCAGGGATTCGACGGCGGAGACTCGGCTGTTAAAGGAGATGCTCATGCACTTTGAAGGCGAAGCGGTTATGCAGTGGGAGTGCTTGCAAGGGTCAACTAGTACTTTGTGCACATCGAAATTGTTAATACATAGAGTAAGTACGAGTGCATTGTGATGCGGAGTAATGACCCTGGACGGGTTAACAGGTGGAAAGGATATAGGGCCATTAATTGGCTAGATTGCTTTACTGCTATCTGGGATGTGGATGGTGTTCACCTAGGCCCAGGCTGTGGCCGCTAGCAATAGCCTCCTCTTTTGGTGCTTAGACTGATATTAATTGTTAACTAGGCTGCCCAGTATGTAGTTTATGGTGGGTCGAGGTTCAGGCGAGAGCTCTATGTTGGACTCTATTCTTTCAACCGCGGGGGCAGCCTCAGCTCTGCGGACCGTCTCTCGAACATATCTCCTAAGGTGGCCAACCTTGATTAATCTTTCCACCAAAAATTTCAGGCTTTGACATCGGTTGGTCTAATGCCCATGGTCCCTATGGTAATCACACCTTAGAGACTGGTTGCGTTGTGCGGGATCTGATTGAATTGATGTGGGCCATTTGAAGTCAGGGTGATCTTGGATGAGAGAAAGGAGTCTGTCGTAAGAGATGTTGAGAGGGGTAAATTGTGGGGGTTCCCTCTTTCTCTCTTATTGATCTCAGGAGCGTTTCTGGTTCTTACTCTGACTCCCCTTTCGTTTAGACTGTCCCTTAAAGGCCGGCTTGCTGCTTTGGGCTGTGATCATCATGGTTTGAGAGGCTGCCCGGATATTTTCCTCCAACGTTGAATATTTATCCGCTCATCTGTACAATTCTTCCATTGTCGCAGGCCGATCCAGAGACAGTGAGTGGGAAGAATGGGGTGGTCGGCCCAAAGCTCCTTCGGAAATTCTAGAGGATCGCATCCATACTGTACGAATCAATTTGTTGGACGACCCCTCCAAATCTTCTAGTGAAATCACGAATGGACTCGTCCTCCCTCTTGAAGATGGTTTGGAGAGAACTGATATTTTCCTTCTATCGAACTAAGCATAGATACTGGGAAACAAATGTAGCCCATAACTTGCTGAACGAATTGATAGATCTCCGTGGGAGTTTGTGGAACCAAGCTAGAGTGAGCCCCTTCAAGCTGGTTTGGAACACTTTGCATTGTAAGCAGTTGTCTCCAACATTAAGTATCATTGCATGATTGAAATGCAACATGTGATTATACGGATCAAAGGAGCCATCATACATAGAAAAAGATGGTATGAAAAAGCCACAGGGCAGTTCATAGCTCAAGATGTCTTGGCGTGGGAAAAGGATAACACTGTCTTCGGACCCTCGGACGTGGTAGATATATGAAAGCATGCGGGCGGGTGCATTGAGAAGGTAGGATACATGAGCCGGGGAAGTGGTAGTGCTCATGCTTGTGCTATGTGGGCATTTTGGAGAGGGCTCCTTAGGCTATCGTCCCTCTCTATTGATTTCTCTTCGTGCTCAACGATGCATGCCACTAATGGAACGGTTGGAACGGCGCGAGGGCCTTTTTCTTAATTCAGCCTCCACGTTGTTCTTTGGAGGTGAAAGATCAAGTAGCGGAGAGCACGAGAGGATAACTTATCGTCCACTGCTGCATCACTGTCGCCTGGCAGGATGGGCTCCTTGCCTCTATTCTGTTTGATCGGAGGTGCAGGATGGTTGCTCCCTCGTGCATTTCAACGTCTATTTCGGGCGAGCCGCGAGGTGATCTTTCTCTTGCTGTAGATGGTCGGCCACGATTCATAATTTAGTATCACAATACTGGCTGCTCTTGTTGCTTCACTTCCATATCCTGACGCCATCGAAGAAATTGGTCCTTAAGGGACTGATATGTTGGGTTGCTGGTCACAGCAATAGGATTTGACAAACCGGATGAGTAAGTGGGAACTACCAAATCCTTGGGGTATGGGGATCGGCATTAGGCGCGTAGCTAATCCCCTCGGCGTGCCATGGAAGTAAGATTTTTTCTTGGCGTTCCGCAATTTGCTCGATTGTTGTCTCTTGGATTCTCGGAGTCTTTGGATCATCATGGCATTAACCTAGCAGCAACGACCTGCAAAACAAACAAGGCACCGACGGTGGTGTGCTGGCTTCCTCTCCGATGCTTAAGTTAGACAAAGAAATAGAGAGCATAAATATCTTCTGTTTTTCAGTAGAGTATCTCCATGTACCTTTCTGTTGTGATTCCTTCCTTATTTATGAAGGAAGAAGATAGTCCACTTTTTATGGAAAGTGGACGATTGGTTTCCGAAATGGAAGGGGGGAAGCGCTTCATTCTGCGTCGGTAGTTTTCCTTTTGGATAGCGAGTTATCGAATCTTAGCCTCGAGAATCGTTTGATCATCCCTAGGCAGTTGTGTGTGAGTTCATGGGGATGTGTTTTTCGAGCTGTGAGGGATCAATTGAGGGGTATTGGTGACCATCTTCTTAGAGGCGTTGTTTGGTAGGAAGGATGTGCCCGACGTGAAATCCGTGACGCTGCTTTGACGATTAGATAGTCCGAGCGAGATTGGCGTGGTTAGAATCGTGTCCGTGTGAGGATACTTGGGCCTAAAGCTTGGGCCTGACCTGTGGGCTTTGATATGTCTGGGTCTTCTGAATAGGGGTACTAGGCCAAAAGCCATGGTACCCACAGTGGGTTGGACATAGCTTACAAGTCTCGTGATAAAGAAATATGAGTTTAGGTGCTCTATTGCCTAGGATTGAAGAAAACTGAAGGAGCTACAACATCCTCTTCATTGAGTACCAAATATGGACATGACGCCTACCACTACATGCAAGATATTACAAAGTGCATTGTTGATATGTTTGGTTATTGGATCTCTAACAACATTATTGAACCTAATTGTAATTGGAAATTTGTTATAATACATTTACTAACATCATTATTTATTGTATCCTAGGTGTTTTTCAATGCTAGACAATGAAGTACTATATATGTAAAAGTTAAATTAGCAGTCATTATGTATGGAATGGACATTCGTTATATTTTTTTTGATATACTTGAGTCTCAACTTTTATTCATATACAATCACATAGTGTTGTTTTCAAAATGGAACTCATAAAAAATCGCAATAATAATTTACGTTCAAAATACCATAGTTGGGTGACTATGCTCTCAGAATAGTTGGGCATCATGGGTATTGTGTAGTGTAAGAAAATAGATTTTTGAAATGGTGCATTAAAAGAGGGATATCGACGAAACAGACGACTAAACGGACGCACACCGCATTCGAACGGGCTTCCAAACACACTATAGATTGAATAGACGGACATGTCATAGTTTAGCTAAACTACTACCATAACATACTGAAACTATTACCATAATATAATGAACTGCTTCATCTACTACCACAGTGAAAACTTCTAAACCAACTACAGTTTAGGCCACTAAGTAGGTTTAATCCATTTGTAGTGCTTAATCAAAGTTAAGGTAGTATATCCTCCAATAGATATACAATTTGAAGCACATAATACATAGTTTAGGTAAACTACTACCACAACATACTATAACTACTACCATAATATTCTACAGTTACTACCATAACTGCTCCATATACTATTATACTAAAAACTCCTAAAACAACTACAATTAAGGTCCCTAAGTAGTTTTAATCTATGTTAAACTTATTTTCCATAGTGTATTATCGCAAGATATTATATAACATGCTCTTAAATTCAAACCAATTGCATGTTAAAAAATGAAACCATGCCAGAAAAGAGTAATGAACTTAAATGAACATTGCTTTCATTTAACACTGTTTTCAAAGAAAATTTACATCAAGTCTTCTACACTCACATGAACTTAATTGCAACAAAGGCAAAAATACATACAATTACACATAACAGAGCAATGCACTTCAATTTGAACGAGACCTTCAATTCCTTCAACTCCTTCAAATCTCTCTTCAATTCATTGACTTCATCGGTTCCTTTATAATCTCTAGCCTTCAGTGGCTTCATATGTTGCTGAACTTCTTTAACCTCATCTATGCCTTCAACATTTATATCCTTTATTTCTTGAAGATGTTGATGATTCCCATGATGACTATTGCATATCCAACACTATGGTGGTAGATGTTCTAGTAGAAACAAACCATGTGCTCCTTCTTCTATATCATAAACAATGCAAAAATTTGGACCATGCCATGTAGGGGAAAAGTACGATCAGCTTGGAACATCCCAAAACTATGAATAGAACACAATCAGAGTAGTCTTCATTGATTTTGAGCATTCAAAACCTAAAAGATTTTTTATTCATCATTTTGAACAAACAATTCATGCTATAATCTCTGTTGGTAGTGTCTTTTTTAGTTGAGTTGAAGAACATATGGATACACATTCATAAAATAGAGGTCAAAAACAAACTATGATCAAAACATATTGAACATATTGGTAAGATCTTCCCAATTCTTAGTGTAAGATATGAGAAATGCCCTAAAATGGATAAGAACTCCAATCACTTGTTCTTTCAATGAATCTTAGATTTCAAACAATTATGGACTATTTCCATAACTTCTAGATCTCAAAATCAAGAAGTTCTTCAAAAAAAAAAAAAAAAAAAAAAAATATATATATATATATATATATATATATATATATATATATATATATATATATATATATACTGCTGCTGCTATATGCCTATATATATATCAGAGTTTAAAATCAACCAAATTCAGTGATTACCAAAAAGAAAAAAATTTACAAGAACTTTGGCCATAGAGTCGATCCCATAACCATTTACTTGTTAAATTCCAATAATAATAATGATATAACTTTGTAGCACAATACATGCGTTAATCAAGATTACAATAATGAGTCACATCAATGGAAATACTAGAAAGAAAGGCAAAGCATACCCCAAATGTCCTAAATACGAGATGATCATAGCAAATTAGTTCATTGTTAACTGATCGAACAAGCTCCAAAACGGATTTTGCAGTGAGATTCCTATTTAAATAAACTATTTCCATAGTCTCCAACACATTCCTAAAAAACGATTCAACTCCCTATAACACAGATGGAAGAATGATGATTAAAATTCTTAGTACCAATATAAACAAACTACATATTAATGGAATAGTAACACTTAAGCATTCCAAAAAACCAGAGAATTTTATTGAATTTTTTATGTTGCTACATTATCAATGTCCAACATAATTGTGTAGCCTCAGGAACTAGCGATTGATTTCATGGAATTAGAATCGAAGAAAGAATTATAGTCGGATGCATATTGGAGATTGAATTGGTCGAATGGATTTACAATGTAGAGATTGATAAGCAATTACCTTCCCAGTAGATATCAAATAATAAATTCCTAAATAAAAGAAAACTTGGGAGATTTTGGAACCTAAAATGGAGGAATAGTTAGCTTAGGGTCCATGTGAGATTGAGAAGCTATGCAGAGATTGATTTGGGAGGAAAATCGAACTTTCAGAAGAGGACAAACAAGGAAAAGCTGTGGGAAGAGGGGTGGAGGAAGTAGTGAAAGAAAGGGGGGTGGGAATGTTTCCCTTAAGCACACATCGACTCCTCCCCTGCATTGTTGGATGGAGGAAATTAAGAAAATTAAACACTTAAATATACACTCAAACTTTTTCTATAGCTCCTAAGGACAAGGATAAGTAATCAAGTTGTTGCTCCTTTTTTTTTTTGTTTTCTTATGATGTGGAAGATATAAATGAAGGGTATTTTAGGTGTTTATTTTTACAAACTTTAAATATTATTTGTATGAATGTATACAAACCTAATTTTAGGGGGGCCTTAAGCACACATCGGCTCCTCCCCTGCATTGTTGGATGGAGGAAATTAAGAAAATTGAACACTTAAATATACACTCAAACTTTTTCTATAGGTCCTTAGGACAAAGATAAGTAATCAAGTTGAGAAAGTTAATAGAGAAAATCAATGGATCTCCACATTTAAATTTGGAATGTTGAGAAAGTCAAGGTTAAGGGATTTTCATGTTTAAATTTTGCATTTTGTTTAATTAAAGTATGTCACAATTCCATGTTTGAACTTCTTCATGATATTGAGATAAGGTGCATAAATGCTTATGACTTATAGGCGTATGTCTAATTTAGCCCCTAAGTTTTTTTCGATCCATAGGTGCCCCGAATTAATGTTTTAGCTTATTCATGCCTTTATCATCACGAGTTTGCACAGATAAACTAACAGGATCTATCCACATGGCACTCCATGTCAATGATGGTTGTGCCCATTTTTCTATCTGTACAAGTTGGTGACAACACGACAGGGGCGTGGATAGGCTACGACACTAAACATCGGGGCACCTATGAAACTAAAAAAAACCTATGGGCTAAATTAAACATACCACTATAAGTTAAGTGCATTTATGCACTTTTCCCTCATGTTATTTGAGCCAAGCTTTGCTCTTTGATTTTTTTTTTTCCAACAAAGCTGTTTAATCTTCGGCAAGTCTTTCATTCTCCTAATTCTAGTGGCCAATGAGAATACAAAAATCATCATTTCCAATGCCCAGGAACCCACAAAACCACTAAACATGATTAGTATTCATAACTCCTTTAAACTCACATCCACCAACTATCTTACTTGAAAAACCCAAATTCTTGAAAAAAAAAAAAAAAAACCAAATGAAAGCCATTCTCATGGGCTATGATTTACTACAATTTGTTGATGGGTCCCACCAAGCTCCTCCTCCCACCAATACCAGCAACAATGGTGTCTCTGCTAATCTTGTATACCATATCTACGTTAAGACAAAGAGCCTGATTGTTTTTTTGACTTTTTGGTGAAAGCAATTTTTCTTTCAATATTAAACCTATTTGTTTTCTTATTTTTTTATAACTTTGTTGTAGTAAATTTTTAATTTCATATGAACATAAAAAATATAAGTGTGCAAGCGTGCCAAGAAATTAAGTGTTTTTAAATTGGAATGGCTTGTAAGATCAAACTTTTAATCGGGTTATGCAGGCTCCCTGGTTCCCTTGACAGTTCCTCAAAATCAAAGTAGAAAACGTTGTATGAATGGAAATGTTGTAGGAATTAAATGCTAAATAAAAATGTTAGATTTCCCTAGGAAGAAATGAAATAACACGGTGTTAGAAACTTGACAGACTTGAATGAAACTTGGAAATAGAATGTTGGAATTGCTGAAGTAAACATTGGATTTCAGTGTGAAAATAATATTGTGTCGAAAAATTGATAGAAAATTGACTGAAACATGGAAATAGAATGCTGGAATTCTTAAAGAAAATATTGAATTTCACTATGAAGGAATTAAATGACACTGTGTTGGAAAATTAGTATAAACTTGGTTAAAACTAGGAAATATAATGCTAAAATTGCTAAAAGTTGATTGAAAAGCTAGGATTTAATGAAGTAGATTATGAGTCGATTGATTGGTTTTTTTTATTGATCGGTCTCTATTCCTTTTATAGACGTCTTGCTTGCTACCCAAAACTCCATTTTCTCCACTCTTTCCACTTCCTGAAGATACTACCCATGTCTTCCATTAAAGAAGTCTGTTCCTCAAGAATATATCCACATCTCCATCAGGGAGTCTTGTTCCTCAAGGAAATTCCACGTCTCCATTAAGGATTCTTGTTCCTCAAGGAAATTCCATGTCAGCACATAACTACCCCACTTTTGATATTTGAGAAAAAGCTTCATTTGACTTCCAAAATTTTAAAAATTTTAGAAACACCCTTAGACTTTTCTATGGGCTTGTTCATATGGATCTAGCCTCTTTTATCTGGCCTTTTATTCATAGGCTTGGGCTTAGGCCTAACCCATTATTGGATCAAGCCAAATTTCAATTTCCCCACATACATTGTGGCCCAGGGCACGTATCTGTGTGCCCAAAAATATTCTTTTAGGCTTATTTCCAATTATGAGACCCAAAATTTAGCTTTCAGCCAATGATGTGTAATTCCAACAGCAAGAATGAATCAAGTCGGATTGAATAAGGAAGCACCTATTGGGTCCACAAGAAAAAGTTCTCGCCATCATCAAGTTTAAATCTCCAACTTTTGTTATTCCTCCATTGATTACTACCCAGCCTATTTTGCACCCTTATTAATACAGGTTTTGAGAACTGTGTGTGTACTAATCAACCTAATTAACCTAATTGGCATGTTAAGGACCTAGTAAACTCTTAATCAAATTTTTGTGGCAAGTTTTTGTTGTTTTTCCAGGCTTTTATCTAGTAGATAGGGTTGACTCAACCATAGAATCCAAGTTCTAAACTCATAGTTGCAAATCAAAGACTAGAAGACAAGAGAAGCGAAGCGGAAAGAAGAAAGGGTAGAGACTCACGAGTGTGACTGCGAATTTCGTTGATTGTGAATTTTGTGACACTCGATTGCCGTTTCTTCGCCATTGTTCATGTTGTTTTGACTTTTTGACTTTTCTGTTGTAACTTTTTTTGTTTTCCTGAATTGTCCATCTTGTAATAGTGATTAATTTAGGCTCTTTTGTAATTTTGCACGGTTGGGGGATAGTATATAAGTCCCAACCATCACTGCAATCGGAGACCTTTTTTTGCTCATTAATAAAACTTTTGGCGCCAAGCTTTCACCAGCCCGCCTCTTTTCATTTTCTCTCACTTTCTCACCAGCCAAACACCCTCCGAGGATGAGTGGCTAAAACCCCCTCTTCCTTGAAAAGGAAGGCTCTTGGAAAATAGAGGCAGGGTGTAATAGAGGTTCTTATGTTTGATGAAGTGTTCAACATTTATTTTTAGTCTCCCTTTACCCAACCTTTAAGTTTGAAAAGATCTCTTGAAGCGCATCTTGAATGACCGTGCTTTGCAATCTTTTGGGGTTCGGTGGATGCTGTGCTGAATCGAGATTAGTTAGTTGCCATCCATGAGTCATTGGAAGATGGAGTTGGAAGACTGTAACTTTAATGTTTGAGACCGTGTGTTCGATAAATGCTATCTTTAGAAGGAAATTATTAAGGGTCAATTTTATAGCTATTGAAGATCCAGGTCGGGGAAATGACGGTCATCCTCCCCAAGCGAGAAAGGTTACTAGAACCCCTCGGTTACCCTTGAACCCGAAACCGGTAACTTTGACTTACTTGAGCCTGTGAGGATTTGTAGCCTGACATTCCAGTTTTCAACCATCAAAACCTCACTGTTTTTACCACACGTTAAAATCCAAATTGAATTCACCATTTTGGCCTTAACTACAAATCATTTGTGCGAAGAAAACTCATCTTTGTGTTTGACCCTATAGCCACTATATTGCAGTAGCTATGCTACGATAGTAGGAGGAATTAGGTTCATAAATTTTGTTGATTCCGGACCACCTCCGTGCCTGCGAATCAAATGGCGTCGTTGTCGGGGATGGTGCTTAAGTGCAAATGACAACATAAGTAACACTTGTGATCCTCATCACAAATCTTGGTAATTTCTTTTATCATTTTTTATATATTTCTTTGTGGAGTTTTTTTTTAGTTTCATTTCACTAAAAAAAAAGAAAAAAAGGAAGTAGGATTGTTTATTTGTTGTCTTGTGCTTGCCCTATTCTTGTTGTAGGAGTGCATGTTCCAGTGGACTTGAATTGTGATCAAATGGAACCCCCACTTGAAGAGCAACACATTCAATATCTAGTAGAGAGAGACCCTAATGCATATAGGTCCATGAGGGTGCGAGACGCCCTCGACTAATGCACCATAGCGTCTTGGCAACCATAGTTGAGGAACACCTAAATTTCTCATGGAAACCAAGACCTCCACAATATGAACCTCCTGCACATCCATAGTATCCTTCAACTCCTCAGCCACCACAACCACCATGATTAACTATTCAATTGAGCAAAAGCGTCTGCGAGCTTGAGAAAATTGGTGGAATGCTATAGAGGAAGCGAAGTGGTGAATGTCCAAACAAATCGAGAAGAATTGATATTATGGAAGCTCTTTAGACCAAAAATTAAGATATGGGCTTCATTATTGTGATCAGAAAATTGACATCCTGCAATATTCAATTTCAAGGCTTGCTAATCAGCAGCATGTTCATCAAGAGGAAGAATCCAGAGGAAGAGTGCTTGATTGATACCACAATGGAGGAGCATTGTAAATAGAAAAATGAAGCAATCTTCCCATTCTTGTAAAGGAGAATGAGTGGAAGGAAGTAGTGGAAGAGCCACAAAGCCTATTCTTAAATACTTCCCACCAATTGAATCCTAGTGCCACTTTGCCCTAGCCTTTTGGCAGCCTTCCAGTAGCGCCTTTCATGACCAAGTGCACATACTGCCTAAACCTACAGCACATGAAACACATGAAACACCTACTGCTAAGGCCATCCCATCTGCACTGCCTGTGCAATACTTTAGGAAGTTAGCGGCCTATGTTCAAACTTTTGTCACTACATCAAAGAAATTAGCAGCTGCTCATACCATGCTTTGATGGATGGCTCTTGTTTGGTTGGGATTACAGACACCTAGACCTCAACAATTCCACCAGCTCCACCAGTTCCTCTAGCACCACCAGACAAGGCCTGAGAAACTGGTTTGAGTGGACTCAGTCTCCCCTGAGATTGCAAAGTTCACTCACTTTTTGTTTTGATTTGATTTGATTTGATTTTTCTTTATTCAATTTTTCTCTTTAGATTTTCTCAAATTTTAAGTTAATCTTTGTTTCTAGGTTATTTTTTATTTTTCTGTATTCTTTTTTTAATTTTTTCTTGTGTTTTTTGCGGTTGTGTCAAATTTTTGCGATGAGGGAGGTGAAGTTCGAGAGGAAGAGCTAGAGAGAATTTCGCAACTGCCGAATATTTCGTAGCTCTGTATATGAGTTGTACCTTTTTCCTTTTATTCTATATTTATTTTTTATTTTATTTTGTTATTATTTATATAAAAAATTCCTTTTATTTATATTTATATTTATATATTATAAAAAAAATAAAATAAATTCGCAGGGTTGCGAATTTTCCCAAACCCTTTTTCGCAGCCCCTAATTTTTTGCACCCCTATTTTGTTTTGGCTATAACTTTTACATCCGAACTCTGTTTTGGGTGATCTTGGTATCGTTGGAAAGCTTAGAGAGTGTAGAATCTAAATATAGCCTGAAATAATATTTTTGAGATTATTATAAAGGTGTAATTTCAAAATAACCAGCCACAGTCACTTTTCCTTTCTTTTCTTAACCAACTTGTTCATTTTGAAGCCCAAATGGAGTGAATAGATCTGGTGGAAAGCAGGGATTCTTCTATCCAAAAACGGGTATATTTCATCAAGGAGGTATCACTTCCTCCCTTAAATTTCCATTCCAGCCACATTGAGGACAATGTTGAATTTGGTTAGGGGGAGAGTTAAGGAAGGAAGTGTTGATTTATGTTTTGAGCAAGTCGTTTTTGTTTAGTTGAATGGCTTACTAGTTAGTTTGTTTATTTTTTAACAATATAATTGATGTTTTTTTTAGTTCGAGTTCATGCTTTCGAGTTGATTTGAGAGAAAAAAAAAAAAAAATTGTAATCTTGACTTGTAGTTTGAGGGGTGAAATTTTGTTCCAATGATTGTTGATGTTAGAATTGTGTTATGCTTAGTTGGGTTGATAACTCGTTGAAATTCTTATTGAATTCAACCTATTTTTCTTTCTTCCACATTGAACTAACCACACACTGTGCACATTAGATTTCATTTATAAATTTGCTGTCTTGCCTTCTAAGCTACGCAAAGTCCGACCTAGTACCTTTATTTTGCTAATAGGTGAACCCTTGAATAAAAACACCAATGAGTCTTTCAAAAAAAAAAAAAAATAGAAGAATAGAAAAAAACCAGAAAAAGAAAAAGAAAAGAAAAGAAAAATGGTGACGCTTTGCCTTGAAACCCGAGCACAGTCCGAGGGGCATATGACGTGAAGAATCTTCAAGGCAGGTGCCTAAGCCAGCGGTTGGGAGCAGCCGACTTTGTGCATTACATGGGTGAATGGCGAGTTTAGCAAATTAATAGATCTTTGGAGTTTTGAACTCGTTAAAGGTCAGGAGTGAAACTGAAGGAGTTAGTGATAAGATCCTTATGACTTGATGCCTAGGCATGGTGGTTGGAGGTCATCGGGTGGACCCCCATTACTTGGACATGTGAGTTAGATACCCATAGCATTTGCACCCTGCAAAAAAAAAAAAAAAAAAGAGTTGTGGGAATAAAAGTGTCTTGATCTGTGTGAGGTTGGTTGAGTACGCTGGAGGTTTTAGACAAGAGCTAGGTTGGGGGGGGTGGGGGGTGGAGGAGAACAGTTTAATAGTTTATTTTTGAAACCTAATCAAATCAAACACTTAGGTTTTTATGGAAGGTGTCAGGTTGGTTCTCTAGGAGTTGACACTGTTTTGATACTTGATTTTGCATAACACTTACTCTTCTTGAGACAGTCATTGGGTAGGATTTTGATGACTCTTGTTGAAGGTTGGGCATTATCACTTCATTTTTTTGAAACATCATTTTTATATATATATATATAAGCGGATCTTTAACTTTTGATTGCTTTCTTCTTAACTTTCATTGCTAAGGGACTAGCAATGTGTCTTCAGTTCAGGGTGATTACCCAAAAAAGTACAATTTTGCTGCAATACAAGTTTTGAGCACTTTTTTGTGTGCCTAATCAGCCCTAATTAATCCAGTTGGCATGTGCAAGGACTATGGCTTACTAATCAAAATTTAATGGCAAGGATTTTGTTGTTTACGAGGCTTTTATACCACCAGATAGGGTTCGGCTCAGCCAGCCAGGAGGGGTCCAAGTTCCAGCTGTTTGGTATAGATAAGAAAGACTAGAAGAAAGAGAGCGAGAGCGGAAGAAAGAGAAAGGAGTGGGACTACGAGGAATTTTTCGCGACTGGGATTTAGGTAGGTTCTGAAATTTTTAAGCAACCTTCGCGAATTTGCCATTTCCTGCGACACTGTTCATGCTGTTTTGACTTTTCATGTAATTTTTGTGTTTTCCTGAATTGTCCCTCTTGTAATAGTGATTAATTCAGGCTCTTTTGTAATTTTGCTTGGTTGGGGGATAGTATATAAGTCCCAACCATCACTGTAATCAAAGACCTTTTTTTGCTCATTAATAAAACTTTTGGCGCCAAGCTTTCACCAGCCCGCCTCTTTTCATTTTCTCTCATTTTCTCTCACTTTCTCACTAGCCAAACACCCTCCAAGGATGACAACTCGAAGGATGAGTGGCTAAAACCCCCTTTTCCTTGAAAGAGGCTCTTGGGTGTAACGAGAGGGGTTCTCTCATGTTTCCAACGCGGTATTCTTTGTTATTTTTAGTCTCCTTTTAACCTAAGTTTAGAATCCATAGACGCATCTTGAATGACCCGGTGCTTTGCAATCTTTTAGAGTTGGTGGTCTTATTGCTGAATCACTTTGAGTTAGATTAGTTTGCCATCTATGAGTCATTGGAAGATGGGTCAAGGAGATATGTCTTTAATGTTTGAGACCATTAATGTTCAGTAAATGCTATCTTTAGAAGGAAAATTATTAAGGATCAATTTTTATAGCTAAATGAAGATCCGGTTCGGGAAATGACTATAGGTCATCCTCCCCAAACAGAGAAAGGACAGAACCTCGATTACCCTTAGAACCTGAAACAGTAGCGACACTTCAAGGGAGCCTTAACTATATTTTTTGTATTTCATTCGATTTTCAGCCATCAAAACCTCCTTTGTTTTTACCACGCCCCAAATCAAATTGGTCCTGCATTTTGCATAACTACAAACATTTGTGTGAAGAAAACCTATCACTGTGTTCGACCCTAGAGCCACTATACTGCAGTTATTATGCTACGACTGTAGGAGGAATTAGGTTTATAAATTTTGTTGATTTCGAACCACCTCTATGCCCAGAAATCATCCACTAAAGGATATTTTACCTACAAAGAGTAACCATCCGACTTCTTCTCTAAGCAACCTAGGATCATCTTCTTTCCTTCATAAGAAGAATTTATTTTCACTTCCCAAAATAACCCATTTTGGTTTTGAGAAAGGAAAAATAACCTCTTTTGATTAGGAAAAATGAAAATTCGTCCTTCTCCTTCCCCATTTTTGTTGAAGTCACAGTTGCTACTATTACTGACGTCGTCTTCGACGCTTCTAAAGATGCTATTGTCGTCGGAGAAGATCTTCAAGCTACTGTCGTCGACATTCATTATTCGTCATTGTTAAACTCTGCAATTTCTCGGGCCGTCGACGTCGAGGATCGCACCCCAATAATTTTCGACCACCTTCACTCACCATCGTTTGTTGCCGCTACTGCTCCTACCAACATCACTGCTATTTTCTATCAGAGTTGTTGTTCTACCTCTTTGGGCGAATGACCCTGCTAGTATGCACTTCCATTGATGAAAATATCTCGACTTTTATGATTCTCTTGACAATGCAGCTCTTGATTGCGAATTTTCTTGAAGAAAAATGCTTTGGATGCATTTTTCAAGCTTTCTTTGATGCCAAAATCGAAACTTTCTTTGATATAATTCGAAACTATTCATGAGTGTAGATTTTTATGGAAAAATAATCTTGAATGCACTCTCAAAACAATTCTTTGATTTTATTTGGTTGTTTCGAAAATTTTCTTGAGTGCAGAATATGGAAATACTCATAAATGCACTCTCGAAAAAATTTCTTTGAAGTCGTTTGGCCCTTTTGAACATTTTCTTGGGTGTAGAACTCGAAAATAATCATGAATGCACTGTCAAAAAAAAAATTCTTTTGAAGTCGTCCGACTATATTAAACATTATCTTAGGTGCAGAACTCGAAGATAATCTTGAATACACCTTCAAAAAAATTCTTTTGAAGGTGTTCGGCTATTTTGAGCATTTTTTGAGGTGTAGAATTGAAAATCCTCCTAAATGCACTTTCAAAAAAAAAATTTATTTGAAGTCATTCGGCTATTTCAAAATTTTCTTGAGTATTGATTTCACAAGCAAACCTAAATGCATTCTGGAAAAAAATTATTCCGAAGTCGTTTGGCTTGTTTCGAAAAAATTTTAGATGCAGAACTCGAAAATATTCATAATTATGTCCTTGACAAAAATTCTTTGAAGCTGTTTGGCCATTTCCAACATTTTCTTAGGTGTAGTTTTTTAAACTAATCATGAATATGCCTTCGGAAAAAAATTTATTTTGAGTTGTTTGGCTGTTTCAAAAATTTTCTTAAATGTAGATTTGAAAAATAAACATGAATGCACATCCGAAAAAATTCTTTTGAAGTTGTTTGGCTATTTTGAAAACTTTCTTGAGTGTATATTGAATGATTTTCAACAACCTCGGGTTGCATCAACCCTCACCTAAGCTTTTTCTTTGGCAATATAGGTTGTGCATTTCCAAGGAATTTCGCTTTGTCTACTGGTGAAAATGACTTAAAGGTAGCTTTCTACCAAATAAACTTTTGCCTGGTTGAACATTCCTCGGCTTTGCAGCTTGAGATTTAAACTTTGTCATGGCTATAACTTTCTTAGGTTTGTTTATATAGGAGCTTCTTATGTTGGTTCTATGGCTTCAATCTCAGTCCCATCCTTATCAAGGTAATCCAATCATGTGCTCTTTCTTCCTTGATCAATGCTATCTATGACATCATTTTTTGCTTTGCAATATTATTCTCCTTTTTTTGCTTGGAACAGAGTTTGCACATTCTCTTGGAGAAGCATCTTCTTCTTCACCTAGTTTCCCTTTCCCATTGAGATCAACAACCAAACCACTTCTCGGAAAGAAGTTACGTCTTATGGTAAACCCGACCAAATCATGGCCAAGGGCTTCAAATGGATGGGTTGAATGAGTTACTAGGTCGTCTCTGCATTTCAGAGGACTTTGGATAGCATTGGGGATTAAGCGATTCATTTGTCCTATCACTATAAATACTTCACTTGACGTGGAATTGACGAGTGTAGCATTGAAATTCTAGTCCAAGAGTATTAACTCTTTCCTACTCCCTTTTGGCCCCATTTCCATCACATTGAGATATATTACCATTCTCACAGGCCTACCTATTCGAGGCGTTGATGCATTGTGTTTGCTTGATATTTAAGATTCTTCTCTCCCGGCTATAAAGGTTTCCTCTACCACTCAAACTTCGTACTCTGCCACTATCAGGCAATGGCATGATGTCACTGGGATTCCATCGAATGCTGAGCATGTCGAGTTCTTGTGGGTTCTCTTATGCTGATATGTATTTTTCCCAACTCTGGAAAACCGGCCTTAAAGTACTTACCCTTGGCGAAGACACTTGCTCTAGGACAGCCTTATACCTTAGGCACTCTACTCTTGGCCTCAGTTTATCAGGTCATGAGTAAATATGTTTATGATGATCCTTATCATAGAGTTAGTGGTGCCTTGTGGTTTGTATAGATGTGGTTATTTTCATATTTCCCAGAGCTTTCGGACAGGGAATCTACCTTTTATAAGACTTTGGGACTTCATGTCTCACATTATCTACGTACGATGCCCTTTGATGATCTTATGTCCTTCTTCTTAGGTTTGGGTAGATTGGGCATTGGTACACTTATTTTTGAGGCCTAATTATGTACATATCTTAGCTTTGAATCAAAATTTTGCTTCATCTCAGCCACATCCACATGATTTTGATAGTTTTGTGGCCTCTGCTAGTTCTACTTGTAAAGTACTTATCTCAGGAGGTTGTTTCGCCTTTTCATCTTCACTGTCTACATCCTTGGCTAGTCTACAGCCCTATCTCCCTTGTCTCTAGGCCCGACAATTTGGTTTTCAACAGTTTATCCCAGATTTACCTCCATTGCCTTATGTCCAACTAAATTTGGAATTTGTGCAGGAAGTAGTTAAGGAATATCAAACTCTTTCATGCTCCATTGGGATTACCTCTTTATAAACAACTCAATCCTTCTCTACTTGGTGGAATATCATACTTGATGAGCTTCTTAGTTCATGCTCACCCACTACATGTAAAAGAATCATTTGCTGCATTTTTATTCATAATTTTACCTTATGTTTATTTCCTTTTTTTTTTTTCATGTAGGATTAACTTCTTCTCTTAGTAGGCCTACTAAGAAACTCAAGATAGCCGAGAAGAAGACCGTTGCTTCCAGTAGTCGGCCTAAAAAGCCCAAGCTTTATGAAGATGTGAGGAATTCTTTCAACTTATGGTGGTCATCACATAGACCAACCCATCAGTTTGATTTCTCCAATACTATTGATGATCCTATTGAGGTTGAAGAAGTGGAAGACCCCTCTGAGGATAGTAAGCAAGGGTCAGCCTTTGGAGGAGAGGCCTCAAGCGAGGATGATTCACGGGATACTAGTAGTGCACCTGATGAGACAAAGACGACAAAAGACTCTTTGGATGAAAGGGCCACCGTAGTTGGAGAAGGCTAGTATGAGCATACTTCTCGACCTACTCCATCTCCAGTTTGTTCTGCACCATTATCCTTCTCTTGTATATCTTTCTCTTATATTTTTTCTTTTCCATTGCCTTAAATTTTCCATTTTTCTAGGCTTCACCATGATCGGCTTTTCAGATAGAGGTGGAGATAGATTTATCTTTGGACTTGTCTTTCCTAGACCAGCCCACTCCTACCCCCTAGTCCTTAGTGTGCAAGTGACTCCGACGTGGCTGTAGCTCGCTCTACTGTGAGCCATTTGCTTGGTTTGGATAAGCTTTCCTTATCTACCAGCCAAAGGGATGATTTTTGTGCACCTCTGGCGGTGTTGGCATCAACTTCTAAAGGGGCCTCAATAAAAAGTATTCATTTCAGAGGCCTTAACCCAAACTTCTTTTGCTTTCCCTACATTGGATTATGCTCTAAAATCCAACATGGAGATCTCCTCCAAATTGGATGCCTTAAAAAGATATAAGATAGAGTGTGAGTAGGCCCAACTTGCCAAGAAACAAGCTACACTATGGTTGAGTGAGCTATGCACTGAATATGATGCTCACAAAGAGCGTATCAAGGTATTGATTGAAGAACCGGAGAAGGAAAAGGAAAAAATGACCTCTTTGGTGGAGCAAGGTGAAGCCATCAGGCTTAACGACTTGAGCATCTACAAAGAGCCAGTCTTTAGGCCAATTCTCTTAACTAAACCAGCGACAGACAACGAGATTGGCTTGATTACGAAAGTGATCGTCTTGCAAACATTGCCTTGGCTACTATGATTCTCTCCATTCTTTTTATTTCTCTATGATATGATTTGACATTTCTAAACAATCATGAACTAATGAGACTTTGTCTTGGGAACTTAGTAGCCATTTGTTTGGCCTTTTTTTTTTTCAGTTGTAAAGCCTATTTTCTTACACATGGTTCTTTGTATTAACTTCTCTATGCTTTTGTGCTCCACATCCTATGATGACAAATGATTGTCTTGAGGCTATTATGCTCCCTTTCCAACCCTAGTTAGGTGGCCATCGACCTTCCATTTTTCCTTGATGGAATAAGGAGAACTGGAATGAAATCCCGAGATGTACTTAACTTGTTGTTGGAGACTCATTGATCACTACATTGCACAGGCACACTTACAGCCATGACATTGCATTAGTGGATCAAGGTGGCACTAAGCCAACCTTTTGATGTGTATTGATATTTATGGAATGAATTGTGGAAAAATCACTTAACATAAACACACGTACACATACAACCATAACATTGCATTAGTGGATCAAGGTAGCACTAGGCCTACCTTTTGATGTATGTTGATGCTTATGAGGGGCTCACACCCCCATACCCGACCCGGCTCGGCCCGGAGGCTGAACCGGATCTGGGATGCGTTCCTCTCTTTTACGAATCCAAATACAATTCCATTTCTCAATAAAAAATATTTCAAATACTCATTTGTAAAGGATAATTATCCTTATGAAAATATATATGTATTTATCATTTTAACTTAAAGGGGGCGGCCTATCATTTTGTTCTCAATACACATTTTCATTCAATGTAGCATTATATGCCCATTTGCTCAAGTTCCCACCTTTATACATTACGACATTATAATTCATTTTAAATATAAAAAACATTTGCAAACATTTATCAGAGTTCTATTTTCACAACATAGTTTTAATATAAAAAGTATCAAAAAGAGATCATTGGGTTTCATGTATGCATGGTCAGAGTTTTACTTTTACTCCATGCAGCTTTTGACGATGACTCAGTGCCTGCACGGTCTTTTCTTTTAAACCTGTTCACTCGGTACTTGTGCGATGATGAAAACAACGCAATACATATTTTTGTAGCAATGAACAACCTCTGATTCTCTACTTCATTTCATTTTTAACTTATGAATATGGGCATACAAAAGCATTGCCTTTGAATAACTTTCTTTGAATGATCAATGCAATACAATAATATATATATATATATTCATTTCATATATTCATTTACAATTCATTGATCTTTCCAAATATACACTTTCATATGCAATAACTCATTTAAAACTCAAATCATGCATTTCACAAATATTCTTATCAATTTTCCTTTAAACGAATTTGCGATGTTTCGTGCGTGAGATAAGCGGAATCACCGACATAGTCGCTGGCTGCGGACGATATAAAAGGTTTTATAACATGAAAATGCGGTCCCGTTGGAGCTGCGGCGAAGTTATTAAATCATTTGTGAACACTAAGATATTGTCCCCTTTGGGCTACGGATCAGAGTGACACTACATTACGTTAATTCTAAGTACTGGTAGTTTGACCCTTATTGATAGACAAATCTATCCTTAACTCAAATTTGACGGATAACTTTCTATTTAGGGCATTAAAAGTTAGTCATACAAATTTACAATAAGGTACATACATTTATACTAAAATATCACATTTCAATACTTATGCAATTTTTCATGGCAATCATTTCACAATCAATTTTCTCAAATCACTTAAAATAAATCAATATGCAGTTTTATTGAAAATCATTTCAATAATTGTGTAAACAATTTTGATGCTTGAAATAAGAAGAGAAGGATAGAGAACGAACAAAAAAGGTCGTCGCACTTCAATTCCTATCCTCGGAATCTCGACTTCAATTCGGGTTTTCCTCGTCGCCAACCCCTAATCCATCACAATTAGAGAACAATATAAGTTGGCTTATTTAGGCTTTTAGTTAGGGTTATTTTCTACCCAACACACATTCACTTGTCCATTGTTCCTCTATAAATCTATTTTATTAAGAAATTGGAATCATCCAATTCGAAGCACCGAAGCTCTAGATATGTCCTAAACATCCGGGACTATTCTATTTTCTAACACATAACCAAAATTTGCCAAAAAACAGAACTCCTTTAGACGAATGTTTGGGTCTAATAGAGTCCAAATTTGAATACACTTATTTCAGGGACATTTGTTTTCCTAGAAGTCAAGTTTACTTAGAAATTTGAATCACTCAATTTGGATGAGTGAAACTCAACTTATAGCCTAAATACAAAAACTGTTAAAAACACCAAAAGCTAATATCGAGAACTGAACCATAATTATTGAAAATGGAGCCTCACTTTGACGAATTTCTGGGTCTAATGGGGTCCAAATTTGGATACACTTATTTCAGGGAAATTTGTTTTCCTAGAAGTATAGTTTACCTAAAAATTTGAATAACTCAATTTGAATGATTGAAACTCAACTCATGGCCTAAATACCAAAACGAGTTAAAAACACCAAAGCTGGCATATCATAATTGAACGGAATTGACAGCTGAGCCTCACTTTGACGAATTTCTGGGTCTAATGGGGTCCAAATTTGGATGTACTTATTTCAAGGAGATTTGTTCTCCTAGAAGTCTAGTTTATCCAAAATTTTGAATCACCCAATGTGGATGAGTGATGGCTAAAACAAAAAGATGGGTTTTGGAAAATTTTGATAGCATCTCCCCTAAAAACCCAACATTTCCTTTATACAAAAATTCCTCAATTGAGGACCACAACCAATTCAAACAACTTAGAAACGACCCCCGAATTATCAAACAAGTGACATCATTTTTTTATACCAACTTAGTGTTCTTTCACAAACCCAAAAACACAACATTGTAGAGATTAGGGTTAGTCTCTTACCTTAAATCTCTTCTTTTCCTTCACTTTGCTTGCAAACCTTGGACCGATGAGGAATGATCCAACCCGACAAAGGTTTCTCCTCTCAAACTTATGAGGAGCCATGGCTCTCGAATGTGAATCTTAAAATAAGCTCCTTAAGACTAGTTTTGGTCTTATCCCATTTTATGTGTAAGGCCATGTTTGGCTAGCACATTTTAAATCATCTTTTCTCATTTTTACATTAAAGACCTCATATTCTCCCTATTTTACATTCAACTTCTCAATATTCTCACGTTGGCATTTATTCTTTTTCATTTATGACCCTTGGGGTCCTCATTTGACATTTTTACCAAATTTATTTTACTCCTGTATAATTTCCAGGTTTTTATTATTATTTTTCGTTTTTAGAAATTTAAAAACTAGAAAAAATAATACAATTTAATTTATTTTATACCCTAAACATGTTATAAAACTATTAGGGTATTTTCAGGGCGTTACAATGCTTGTGGAATGAATTGTGGAAAAATCACTAAACACTAGCACACGAACACTTACAGCCATGACATTGCATTAGTGGGTCAAGGTTGCCTAGGCCTACTTTTTAATGTGTGTTAATGCTTGTGGAATAATGTTGTAACTCTGTTGTTGATTAAAAGTGGCCCTTGAACCTACTTTCTTTACTTGTGAATATATACTATGTATATCAAGTACATCATTGGAGATATTTAAAAAAACAGTGGCTACAAAGCCTACTGATATATTGAACAAGTACTTTGTTGGACCAATTTATATATATTTGAGAAACAGTGACTTAAAAAGCCTATTGGGTATATGTTTATCCAAAACATAGAATAGAACCAGTGCTAGAGAAACTTTGAATGCTTGAGAACATAGTGGCTTAAAAAGTCTACTTTTACCCAAAACATAGAATATAATAAGAAACTATGTTAGAGAACTTAAATGCTTGAGAAAACAGTGGCTAAAAAGCCTACTTTATTACAAAACATAAAAAAGAATAAGGTATTATGTTAGAGAAAACTTGAATGCTGGAGAACACAGTGGCTAAAAAACCTACTTTTCTCCCAAAACATAGAATAGAACAAAGTACTATGTTAGAGAAAACTTGAATGCTTGAGAACACGGTGGCTAAAAGGCCTCCTTTTCTCCCAAAACATATAACATTTTCTTAACATTAAGGTCGTGGAATCGGCCTAATTCCTTTTGGATTTTTTATAATTTCCCACTTGATAGGGAAATACTTCTTCAGGTATTGTATTTCCCATTGATGAACCTCTTGTGTGGCTTTCCTTGAAGGTTTTCTAACCAGTATGTGTTTCTAGGTAGTACTTGATGCACCTTGAAAGGTCCCAGCTAATGGGGAGACCATTTGCCCAATTCTGTCTTTGGAATCGACTAGTAGTATAATCTTTCATATAAGCTCTCCTACTCCAAAGCTTTTTCTCTTAATTCTCTTGTTGTAAGTCTGGGTCACTTTATTTCTTTGAATCAACATATAGTTAAAAGCTTGTATTCTTCTGTCATCTGCAGATTCGAGTTCCATCATCATTGTCTCATTGTACTCGTGAGAAGTAAGGCCATTTTTCTTGGAAACTTTTAGAGAAGGCACCACTACCTTCATTAGGAGTACTACATCTTTCCCATAAGTCAAAGAAAAAGGACTTAACGCTATGGAACTCCTTTTAGAAGTCCTATAGACCCACAATGTCTCTGTTAAAATTATGTACCACTCCCTAGGATTCTCCTCTAGCATTGTCTCCAAGATCTCAATCAACACTTTATTGGATGCTTCTACTTGTCCATTGGCTTAGGCATAGAAAGAAATTGATATGATGAGTTGTATCCATAATCCGCAACAAAGTAATTCATCTCTTCCCTAGTGAACATTGTTCTTTGATCGGTAGTAATAGACTTGGGAATTCCAAACCTATGAATAATTTGCTCCTTGATGAACTGAACCGCATCTATATGTTCCACTTTCTTCAATGGTTCCGCCTCCACTCACTTAGTGATATAATTTGTAGCAACTAGGATGAAGTTGTGCCCCTTTTGATGATGTTGTATGAATCTTCCCAATTTGGTCCATGGCCCATCCTCTAAACATCCATAATTTTACTATTGAATGTAATTCAACAACTGGGATCTTTGTATGCTTCCATATTTCTAGCATTGTTGACAACCTTTAAAGTATGTGATGTAGTCTTTTAGAATAGTTGGCCAAACATAGTCGTGTCTTCTAATTAACCAACACATCTTTACTCCAGATTGATGGGCTCCACAAATTCCTTAGTGAACTTGCTTCATAACTTCCATTATGTCTGGGAAAGATAAGAACTTAAGTAATAACTCATCAAATCCTTTTCCATATAACTTTCCTTCTAGTAGAACAAAATTCAAAGCTTGAGCCTTCAATTTATGGGGACCCTTTTGTTTGGATTCTCCAAATATTTTCTAAATTTTGTTCTCCAATATCCAGTAATATTCATGTCATTATTGAAGATGTCTAGGTCGATCCCCCTTTAAAAAATTGAAGGGTGATTCTTCTTCTCTATCATGATGAGCTTATGAGTCAATTCTTCACCCATTTTTAAACCAAAGGCTATTTGAGCAAGTTCATTAGCCTCCCAGTTTGATTCCCTAGGCACATGTTCAAATTCCATCTTATTAAATGAGTCTAACGATTGAATGGCAAAAGTAAAGTAAGGTGCTAAGTGTTGCACTTATACTTCCCTGTCAATTACCGAAGTACCAATTTAGAATCTCCAATGACTCAAACATCTTTTGCCTCAAGCTCTAGTAGGATCTCTAAACCAATCACCAAAGCTTCATACTCAGCCTGATTGTTGGTGCATTCAAAGGCCAGATTGAAAGACAATGTAATCTTTACTCCCTTTTGTGAAATGATCACTATTCTTGCACTAGCTGAATTCTCTGTGCTTAAACCATCAAATTTGAGGGTTCAAGGTTCCTTTTTGCTCCATAAATTCCTAGCTCCACCCTTTACTCTGTCCTAGTCTCAAGGAAGGATGATCAACTAGGAAATCGGCTAGTGTTTGTCCACTGACTAATTTCTATGAAAAATAAACCAAGGTGAACTATGTCAAAGCAAGGGACCATTTACCAATCCTCCCTATAATTAGTGGCCGATTAAGCATGTACTTCATAAGGCCAATATGAGAAACCAAGACTTCATAAACTCAAGACTTGATCAAGTAATGTCTTAGTTTAGAACATGCAAAGTACAAGGCCAAACATAATTTTTTAATAGGAATATTTCTTGTTTCTACTGGATTTAAGACCCTACTCAAATAATATACCGCATGCTCATGACCATTAGAATTGTTTGGTGCTAAAAGACAACCTATTGACTCATTTGTGGCTGATAAATATAATTTAAGTGGATGACCTTGTATAGGAAACATTAAAACAAGAGGTTTAGAGAGGTACTCTTTGAAATTGTCACAAGCTACTTGATGTCATTCTTCCCACCTAAACTTGTCCATATCTTTCACCTTCACCAAGTTAGAGAATTCCTTGGTTTTACCTGCCAAGTTAGAGATAAATCTAACTTTTGAAGTTCTTTCTTGTTTTGTGGAGCATTGGTTGAACCAATGGCTTTTGCTTTGTTTTGATCCACTTCTATCCTTCTTTGGTGAACTAGGAATCCAAGAAAATTCACAGTACAAACTCCAAATGCACATTTGAGTGGATTAAGCTTCAATTGATGATGTCTCATCCTCTCAAAAAATTTCCTTAGATGATCTACATGATCACTAGCTCTTTTAGATTTAACCACAATATCATCAATATATACTTCCATGTGGTGGCCTAGCATGTCATGGAACTAGGCATTCATTTCCCTTTGGTAAGTTGCACCCACATTCTTGGGACAAAAAGGCATGACTAGCCATTCAAATGTCCCTATGGAGCCAGAACATCTAAAAACGGTCTCATGTATGTCTTCTATTGCTATTAAAATCTATTTGTAACCAGAGAAACCATCCATAAAGGATAACAATTCATTATTAGAAGAAGAATCAACGAACATGCCTATAATAGGCATCACATACATATCCTTAGGAGTAGAACATTTAGATCTCTAAAATCCACATATACCCAAAGTTTCCCATTTTTCTTCATCACATGAACAATATTTGCTAACCATTGAACATATCTTGTAGGCCTCATGAATTTGGCCTTCAAGAGTTTCTTAATTTCCTTCTTCACTTCCAACTCAACTTCCTTGGACATTCTTCTAGGTGGTTGTTAGAAAGGATGGAATTCGAGCCTAATGGGAAGGCGATGTTCCATAAGGCCCCTATCCAATCCTAGAATTTCATCATAATTCCAAGCAAAGCAATCATTGAATTCCTACAATAGTGATATGTTTGTTGCTTTAAGTTAGTGGATAATAGAGAATTGATGAAAGTAATCCTTAGCTTTTCCACAGTTTCGAGGTTGACTTCTTCCATAGGATCATGTATTCGAGGCTTGTTGTCTTCCATTTTAGGAGGGGCTTGCTCCAAATCTTCAATTTGAATTTCTTCCTCATTTTCATCCGATTCTCCTTCATAAATCAATTGAGATCCACAAATGTCTTCGAACTGTTCTTCTGCAACTTTTTCAGTAACTTGTTGCCTTTGCATTTTAGATGTCACAACTGCAGCAGTCGCATTCTCTTCATGAGAATACTTAGTCATTGATCTTTTCAATGAGCGAACCCTTTATCGACCTGAAAGGCGTGATAATAGTTGTCTTTAGAAGTTTGGAAATGTTAAGTTGTTGGCGCATCTCCAAAGACTTGTTAGGTCCCCGGTAACAGCAACAAAAACTTGTTACGATATCCGAAAGCGCATAGGTCGTACAAGTAATACAGTGGACTAAAAAGTCCAAATATCTATCCCACAAGGAAGGTGTGGTATTAGTAAGGATTAAGTACCTTGGCTACAAGATTAGTTCACTATCTGAACGTCTTAATAATTTGAGAAAGCTAGACTAAACCAAAACATAGGTTGATTTATGAAAACTGGATTAAATTGACTAAAATCGGGAGAAAACTTCTTATAGAGGAACTAGGATTGATTATCGTCATTGATGTCAAATGATTCATCTAGATAAGGCCCGAGATAGAATTAAATCTCTGAATTCGTCCGAGGATACTGGTGAGTAAGGATCTCTACTTATGTTCCTCATATTTTCTCGCACTATCCACCTATTCATAGTTACGTCCATCTAGGTTGATAAGATGATACTTTTCAAAGGCATTTTTCTCGGGAACTCTATCGGTCACAATTATGTCCTTGCAATAAAGCTACCAAGACTAAGTTCAATTTGGTCACAGTTACGTCCTTGTAATCCTCACTTAACACATTTGATGTCCCCTCCTACTAATATCCGCTTAGTACTTGATTCAGGGCCCATAGGGTATTCTAAATCAACAAAATTTAGAACCTAATACCTCATACTACTGTAACATTGCTACTATAGTATAGCAGCTTTAGGATCATCCATAGGGTTGGCTTTTCTTCGTAGAAATGACTAATACTGAGGTTTACACTGGTGATTGTAGTTTCGATATTGGGGTTGTGATAAATAGGGGTTGGTTTTAATGGTTTTCACTGAAAATAAAATAGATTAGAATATGGAAAAAGGTCCCTTGAAGTATCAGGACACTAGGCTTAGGTTCTTTAGGAAAATAAGGGGGTTTCTGGGTCTTTTCCTCGCATTGGGGAGGATAACATATAGTTATTTCCCCAAACCGGATCTTCATTTAGCTATAAAAACTGACCCTTGTTACATATCTTTGAAAATGCCATTCACTAGCCATTAATGTTCTCAGTCAGTAAAAACACAAGTCTCCTTGACTCACCTTCCAATGGCTCATAAATGATAACTAACGAACATCACTGGATCTATCATTAAGCATCCAATGAGCCCTGAAAGCTTACCAAGTACCGACCATTCAAGGTGATTCGAAGGGATCAAAACCTAAAGTTAGAAGAGAAGAACAGTAATGACAGTGAATACTGTGTGAAAAACATGGAAACCCTTAGTTCACCTTAGGATCCTTCACCCAGTGGCCTTCTACTTCAAGGAGAAAGGGGTTTTAGCCAATCATCCTCTGAGAAATCATCCTCAAAGGGTGTTTCACTAGTGAGAAAGGAAAACAAAATGAGAGAAAATGAAAGAAAAACGGGACCTTGTTTGACAAGCCTCCTAAAACTTTTCTAAAATTAAACTTAAAAGTTCCAAAAAGTCCCTTTACAAAGTGCTATTTGGGCAATATATACCACCAAACAATACAAATTACCAAATTAACAAAAGCAAGAAACTATTACATAGGGATAATTTGGGAAGAAAACAGAAAAGGAGAGACAAAAAGTCAAAAAGAGGGCAAGAAATTTCAGGTTGCGTAAATTCTCGCAACCCTCAGGAAATCGTCTCTATTTTCTCAGATCTAAAATTCCCGCCTCTTCCTGCTCTACACTCTAAGGTTCAATCGATTTCTTCATGCTTGAGTCGCATCCCTATCTTCAATATATATAGCTCAGAAAACTACAAAACTCAAGCATAAAATTTGACTAAGCATTGTTAGGTCCTTAACGTTAACTGGGTCACTCGCCGATTACTAATCAAAAAGTGCTCAAAACTCGGAGTGTTAAGAGTATGGAACAACATTATTTGGGTAGTAATCACTCCCCCCAACCAACACATTGCTAGTCCCTTAGCAATGAAAGAATAAGAAAGCATTCAAAAGCAAGATGTACCCACAAAAAATGGTTTTTCAAAAATGAAGGGATAATTCCCAACTTTCAACAAGAGTCACCAAAATCCTACCTAAAGACTATCTCATGGAGAGTGTGTGCTATGAAAATTCAAGTATCAAAACAGTGTCAACTCCTAGAGAACCAACCTGAAACCTTCCTCAAAAACCTAAGTGTTAACTTTATTAGTTTTCAAAATTAGTCAGCCAAACTGTTCTCTCCCCACAACCTAGCTCTTTTCTATACCTAGCAGACTAATTAAGCTCAATAGATCATGAATCACTTTTATTTCACAACTCTTTTTGTGTTGTAGAGTGCAAATCTTTGAAATTAAGATTCTGTCAATAGCAGGGATGCAGGTGACTCCCGACAATTAAGTTTGAGGGCATCAAGTTATAAGGGTTTCTGTGGCCACGCTAACTCTTCGGGTTTCGGACTTTTAATAAGCTGAGAAATCAGCACTAAATTTCAGCCTCCACTTATCACAGGTAATAAATAAGTTGTGACTCTGACTGGTGGTTTTAGAGCAGAGACTAAAGACTTTAAAAATTCATATACCCCTTGAACTGCGCTCAGGTTTCAAGGCAAGTGTCACAATTTTTCTTTTACTTTTCTTTCTCTGTGCTTCTTTTGAAGACTCAGTGATCTTTATTCAGGATAAAGACCCTGTTAAGGACAGGTGAGAAATCTTAAAGCCATATTTTACTGGGAAGCGGGAGACAGCGGTTGTTATAATTGAAACTAATATGGACAGCGTGTAGTTGATTCAAAGTGGAAGAAATGAGTTTAGAAGACAAAATTTCAGTTCAGTGACTCAAACCAAAAGCATAACTTTTCATTCTAACATCAACAACATTGGAACTAGGCTTTTGTTTCTCATATAAGTAAGTTGGCATTACAAAAAAAAATTAATATATTGAGAAATTATAATAATAATAAAGCATGTATTTGAAAACCCAAGCATATACTTGCTGTGTAAAAAAAAGAAACTACTATAACTAATAAACCATTCAGATATCAAAAATAGTTAACAAACATAGCGACGCTATGGTGCTCTCCCCAGCCAGTTGGCGTGTCCTCGTTATGGTTTGGAGAAGCAATGAAGGAAGTGATATCTCAATGATTGCTGGAAGTGGGACCTCATCTCTCCCATGCCGAGCGGTGGAAGGATGACAAACTGGTCAGGCGACTGACTCTTTGTGGTGGGGCTGGATTGAATCTGTGGTGATCTTGGAACTGACTCCTCTTTGAAGGTCTGGTGGTGGAACTTGTGATCACGTGGCTGCACTGTTTAGATAGGAGGATGAGGTGGGAAGCCCGGTGTTGCTGAACCGACCAAGGATGGCGGTATTTTTGAGCAGGCCGACTGATTCAGGAGCTGTCAGCTCGACATGTGGCTGTCGTGTGACGAAGGAAGTGGAGTGTAATCATTGAGTACCAGATGTGAGCCATGATATGAAAATCCTAAGTAGTGGTGTTGGATAGATGCCATGACAATTGAATAACAATTTTGGGGCCCGGCCAGGCGACTAGGCTGGAGGTGAAGAGTGTTGCCGAACCTGAGGTGGAAGGCATTGTGCATGAAGCTGTTCTTGGAATTGTGATCAGGGCTCTAAGTACAGAGTAACTGGGAGGCATCTAGACCATGAGGTTCATTGAGGATCTCTCGTGGAAGGATATATCATGAAGGAACTCATGGAGGCTGACTGAAACTACCACTTCTCAGCAGGTAAAATGTGGCCTTTGAAGCTTAGATGAAAAGAGCTCTTGATGGAGACTCGACTGGAAAGCAGTGTGCTCCAGACCTCATGAAGGCATCATGGAAGCGATATGAGAGGCATCACTCTGCTCTCTTGAGGTGCTTTTTCTGTATTTTCCTCAGAGCAGAGAAAGAAGGATGTCAATAAGCTCTGAAGGGCTTCAGCGAGCCCTCGTAAATACGATATAGGACCTCTTGTAACACCAAAATACCTAAAATTTTTATAACAAAAGTAAATCCTATATTAAAATTTTTATAGTAGACAACTTAGGTATTTTCGCAAAATTTTTTAATATTGATTGATAGTTGTTGATCGAAATGAACCCAAGTAGAAAAGAGAAAGGCATATGAAATGTAAAATGGGACCCAGGTGATTAATAAGTTTATATACAGTAGTATTAGGGAGAATAAATGTGGTAAAAGGAAAAAATAGAATGACATGTGGCATGTAGGAAAGAGGGAGGAAGCTTCCTCCTTTTTAAAAATACGATTAGAGCGATCCCACTTGAAAGAAAAGAAGCAGAAAGAGGAAAGTTAAATTCCACTGCCTCTCTAGGAATTTCTTGATACGGATATAGGTCTCCGGCGAAGCACGAAGGATCCTTCCTAGTGACAGGCTAAGTAGAGACCGGGACAGGGACTCGACCGACTCATAATTAGAGTCTTCTCCTACTTGAGGTATTCTTCTACTAAGATTGTTGAATGATTATCGGCCTTAGGGAAGTTTGGTTGTTTAAACCATGAGGCTTGCCACATTGTGGTAGTCGCGTAGCGACATAGAGCTGATCTTTGGGTATGAAGTGAAGGAAATTGGTAGTGTGTCCTTCCTAGTAAATTGTAGCAGATCAATTAACGATGTTGAAGCTTTTGAATTTCTAATTTGGACCTCTATGATAAGTTATAAAAATCCTTTTAATGAGATCGGCCAATTCTAATCAATTGGATCAGTTTGTCGGTTGGGATTAAACTATGTGTAGAACAGGTTTAGGGATCAGAAATAAAATTTGGCGTGATGTTTATAATAAGAGTGTACATCAATAGGCACCAGTGTTAGGCTTTTGAATTTCTTAGTGGGACCATGACAGAATTCAGGTCTTTTACTTTGAGCGAGTCAAATGGGTGGGTGGTCGTCAACGGTCATTAAGCATTGATGCGATCAACGATTATTAGTAATCAAAGCGATGTTAATAGCGGTGTGATCAGCGGTGTTAAATCAACGGGCTGGCGTCAAAGCCGAAATTGTCAGCGTTGATGGTCAACGATCGTGTCAGCGTTGTTGATCGGTGATAGTCAAAGCGATGTATTCGAAAACGTGCGTCAGTGACGGTGGTGATCAAATAGTGACAATTAACGGTGGTAGTCGCGCGGTGGTAAAATCTGACGGTGGTGTCAAATCGTGATGTCCAGCGTTGATGTCCAGCGGTGCGGTGATCAGAAGAACATTTGTTTCGGCGGTGCTCGTGGTTGCGTCGTAGTCAGAGTTGACTGGCGACATCAAACCGGAAGATATATCTATTGGTTGAACTCCGATTGGGTGTTAGCGGAACTCTCATCGAAGCGCCCATTAGGTCAAGAATGCATTCATATGCTACAAAGAGAGTGTTGGGTGCGTCAGAACAGGGTGTTCACTGACGTCGCCCGGTGCGCTCGACCAGTTGAGGTCAAACCAATGGTTGACTGCGCTGACATCGACCGGAAGGTCTCTCCCACCGTTTGAAACTCGTTTGGTGGTGTGGACTCTATGAAATACATTCCAGGTCAAAACTACAATAATATTACCGAGGAGTATAAGATGTTTGACGAGGTGTTGGCGACTCAGATTTCAAGTTAGTGCTGTTAGTTCAGGATTTGGCTATCATGACCTCAACGGAAGGTCCTTTCTGTCGACTCAAGATTCAGGTATTTCTTTTCTAACAAACTACCATTGAGTCAAGAATCATCATATAGAATACTTTAAGTGGAACTCATAGTGGCTAAAAAATCGATCTAACCAAAACCACTATTTTTATGAATATATCATTGTTCTTTCTTGGTTTGAATAAGAATTAGCGAGGAAGGAAAAACAAGCCCATGATTGAATTCAGATTGAATCAGTACCATCTCTTTGGGTTTGTTCTACCAACTCTATTATAGTTTCAGTTTTGCACTCATTGTTCTAAGCATATTGAATTGATTTAATTGGTTTGAAAAGTGATTTGTCAAATCTTTTCCATAAAAATTTCATGATTCATTGAAATATTCAATTTTTCAGAAAAATTTTAGCACTATATTTTCTCATAAAGTTTTGAACTCCATATACCTGTGAATCTTCTAACCAGTTATTGCGACAAGGATGATTGTTATACCAATAAGATTGAATAAATGATCTTTGCGGAGCTATTGATGTCATCTTTCAGTGTGACCGGAGACAAATATCGGTGTGGTACATTATTTGATTGTTTATAACGTTCGACCCAGTGGGAAGTAAGTATTATTATCAGAGCAACGTATGAAATCTTGACTTATGAAACCAGTGGGTAAGTAAGGGTGACTCGTGCTCATAGAGAAGAAAGCCTGCAAGTTAATTCAATTACAGGCATAAGCCTGGATGAGTGGAAAAGCAGCTGATTAGTTGCTCATTGAGTGATTGACAGGCCAGGAATTGATTGGCATAACTAAATTTGGTACTGAAGTACAGTTGATTTTCAGTTGGAACCAGATCATAGACTCAGATGATTGACTGTTTGAATTGATTTAGATTTAGTGAAATGGCCCGATTGTAAAATGTATTTATGGGTTGATCGAACTACATAATTTGTTATTATATACCATAGCAAACCATATATATAAATCATATTTATATTAGTCATTAAATGATTGGATTCAATGTTAATTGCAGGTGATTCATTGGAATGAGAATGGTTTATATAGAATACTAAACATGAAAATGCTTAAGCGTATTATTTTACAAATGCGATCAAAGTCGATAGATATTGATGAATGGACCCAGGGAAAGTGAAGGAAAGTGAGTGTAAGAAAAATCTGGACATCCTTTCTGACATGTTATCATTTATATGATTCTTTTTGATATAGTCTTTCTTTCAGCTTTAATTGAATCAGAACATCTATTTTGTAAATCATTTTGAAGGCTTGGATTTTCGTTGTAAATATAGTTGTATTAAATGCAGTGTTTGTGAACCACTTGTTTAATCAATATGAAATAGTTGGTAATTGGTGATTTTCATAATGGCATCAGTTTGGTTGGATCGCTTCTAGCAGGTCAAGATGGATGAGGCGTCCTAACGATAATGTAATTTCAGGTTTGAGCGATTCTGTGTTTTTAAATTATTTTATCAACGTTTTGAAATTTATTGTTTATGGCTATTTCATTTTAGCCTCAAAGGATGACATGACTTTCGGCGGATCTTCTTTGATGTAGTGGGATCTAGCATGGGCTGAATTGAAAAGGCGCTGCTAGATTGAAGGATGACCAAGGACTGTAAACGATCCTGTGAAATTGTGGAAGGTGGGTAAGCATCCATGCCCCACCGATGAATAGTAGAACAAGTATTAAGATCACCATGGTATCTCGGCCTTTGTTCATCGTTATAAAATGAGACAGAAAACAGCTGCAGAATTTCTCCAATGATGGGCCAATTGAGGAAATGGCAGTGCAGGCACATGATTTTATGGGGAAAGGATGAGCCTGTAGCGAAAGTGGCTTGAAGGCCAGACGAATAGCATTGCAAATCATTACTATTGAAAGATTGAACTAGACCATATTATGGATCAGACTTATCGGTGGTGGTTTCGCAGTGACGGACACTTTTAATAGAAATTGGTGTGTGAGTCTTCTTGGATGAGTTAAATATTATAGAATTAACATTTATCTGAACAACATGAGGCAGAGAGTTTACTATATCAGGCACAAGAAACGGATGAGTGTGTGACAGAATCTCAGGAATTCTGGGTTGACAGTATGTATAAAGATGTACAGCAGACTGAGGAAGAGAAAAGTACCGTCAGGTTTAGACGACCTTATGATATATTAGAACATGTCACCAAACATTTGTGAAGGGTTTCAGGGTAACGACATGTGCGTGTAGGAAAGGTAAAGAAGAGGAAAAGAAGGATTAAAGTGTGGAGAGAAAAATCAGTTAGTCATTTCAACAACAGCAAAGGAAGGTGGGGGTTGGGGAGTTCTGTGATATGCAGAATCAGTGGAGAATCTGCCTCTATAACACCATGGGTTGAAAATTACCCGGGGTCTTCTAAGAGACAAATTAACATCTATTGCCCTGTTGTGGAATCTCGCCAGGAGAATATTGGGCTTATGATTGTTTGGTTGGCGGTCAAAGAAGTATGAAGCAAGATTAATCTGGGCGTTCATTGACTATGAACTGGGAGTGAGCTTTAGTATTAAATTAATAAGAGTGTTTCATCTTAAAGTCTATTCAGAATGGGGACCCTTAAACTTTGAATTAAATGGATGGTGTTATCTAATTTCAGGTATATCTGATAAAAGCGAGTGGAAGATGCCCATGGCTCTCAGATCGATGAAGTGGTAATTTTATATCTTTGATACTAATATACATGCATTGAGTAGATCTGGGATAAGCTCATTTCATATATATCTTTGATATATAATTACAAATTAAATTGCAGAGGAAGTGGCTGAGTGTGACATCTTGTGAGAGACTATGTATAGTGTGTTATTGTGAATGAGTCTATAGAGATTGTCCCATCAAAATACGAGAGTATGAATTTCGGGAGATTTTGATTGAGTTATCCTTCAGTGAGCCTGGATGATATCGGGACGGATCGTTGTCCCGACATCGCAATAGTTGGATCAGAGAATGAAAAGAGTAACCTTTAAAGACACCGAATGAAGATGAAGTAATCTTCATCGGTGTGAGGTCAAATCATCTATCTAATGTGATATCCGCCACGCAAACAATGGTACGAAAGGGCGTAGCCTACTGGGCGCATGTGATTGATATGGTGAAGGCAAGGCCTAGGCGATCCGACATCCCTACCGTTAGCGACTCTTCGGATGTGCTCGAAGAGCTACTGTGATTGCCCCCACATAGGAGATTGAGCTCACTGGACGCTGTACCGCGCCACACCTGATCCATTACAATCGCACGCACGGCTCCACTAGAGCTAAAGGAATCAAATCGCAGCTTGCAAGAACTACTAGAAAAAGGGTTTATTAGACCAAGTGTATCACCATGGGGAGCTCCTGCTTTTTGTTAAAAGAAAGAGGGTAATAATTTCTGCTATGTATCGACATGCACAACTGAACAAGCAATAAGAAGCCATCAAGTATCCGCTACCTGCACTGATGATTTGCTTCGACCAATTAAAAGGTGCAAGTATCTTTTCAAAGATCGACTTGCGTATCCGGGTACCACGCCTGAGAATTAAAGATGTCGATGTGCATAAGACGCCGCTTAGGACGCGATATGGACATTGCGAGTTCCTCGTAGAATGCCGCTTGATTGACAAAATGCTCCAAATGGCGCTCACGGACTCCACGAATCGTGTTTTCCGACCGTATGTGGATCGCTTGTCGTGAATGTTCATGTATCGACATTCTCGTATTCAAAAGATCGATAGTCATGACACAACCTTAGAGTAGTGTTAGAGACTGAGAAAAGAGCAGCTTGTATGCAAACCGAGCAAGTGTGAGTTTCTGAAGAATGAAGTGTCCTTTCGGGCATATAGTATCGAAAGAAGGAATCCGAGTAGATCCAAAGAAAATAGAAGTGGTCATGAATGGAAGCCACCTAGAAATGTTATGTATGCGAGTTTCCCCGACTAGCAGGATACTACGTAAGATTCGTTATGGGGTTTTCTATGACTGGCAATTTCGATGACGAGATCGCTTCCGTAAAAATGTAAAGTATGAATGGAGGAAATGTCAAAAGAAGCTCGATAAGTTGGAAAGCATTCTAACCGAGGCTCCTGCTCTACTAACTCGACTCTACAGAGAGAATATGTGATTTTTAGTGATGCTGGTCGCTAAATGGACTCGATGTGTCCTAATGCAAGAGGGTGTGAGAGCCTATGCTTCAAGACGCTTGAAGCCGCATATGAAAGGAACTACTCCCACGCATGATTGGGAATCGGGCGCAATCAGATTTCATACGAAAATTTGGAGACATATTTGTATGGAGAGTAGCGTTTCATCTACACCGATCATAAGAGTCTTAAGTATTGGCCTCACAATGAGCGCACCCTGAGGTAACGGAGATGGATGGAACTGAGCAAAGATTATGATCAGAATTGATTATCTCCCAGAAAGGCCAATGAGTGGCCGACGCTTTGAGTAGAAAGTCAATACGAACGCTTCGAGCGTTGAATGCCCATTTGTCATTATATGACGATGGTACTGTAGTGGCAGAACTGATAGCGAGACCGAGTTTGTTGAATCAAGTGCTAGAGGCACAAAGGAAAGAAGAGAAAATTGCTTAAGCATAATAAATCGATTAGAAATGGTAAGGAAACTAAGTTCACAAAGGAACGAAAATGGAGTGTTGTATTATAAGGATCGGGTCAGGTACCCGACCGTAATGATTTGAGGAAATCCATACTTGAAGAGGCACATAGTGGATCTTTTTGCTATCCATCCCTGTGAAAGCACAAAGATGTATCGAGATTTAAAAATGCTCATTCCGTGGTCCGATGAAAAGAGATGTGGTCAATTTGTAGCCAGTGTTTGGTGTGTCAAAGAGTAAAGGCGCAGCATCAAGTTCCTTCTGGACTATCGCGTTCTTATTAGAGTACCGGAGTGGAAATGGGACCGAATCACCATGGATTTTTGTGGTCAAGGCCATTTACAGTGTGGAGAAGGCATGACTCCAGCCTTTGTGCTCTGCAGTAGATTGGATTAACTAAGTCACCACTTCCTATCAGTTGAGAACGGACTATTCACTTGACAAGCTAGCAGAGTCGATATCAAGGAAATAATGGCTACATGGGATTCCTATATCCATATTTTGTAATCGAGATCCGAGGTTTACTTCGAGATTTTGGGGAAAATTGCAAGAGGCCTTAGGCACGCGACTGAATTTCAGTACAGCGTTCCACCCACAAACGGATGGACAATCAGAGATGATCCAGACTCGAAGATATGTTAAGGAGTCAGGTGATCGACTCCGAGTGTAGTCAGATCAAACATTGCTTTGTTGAATTTGTGTACAACAACGCTTTCCAATCAAGATTGAATGGCGCCTTATGAGGCTTTATATGGGAGAAAATGTAGAACACCATTGTGTTGGACGGAATTGAGTGAAAAGAAAGTGATTGGCCCCGACTTGATACAAGAGACTGAAGAAAAAGTGAAAATGATTAGAGATTGAAGGTGGCCACCGATAGACAGAAATCATATGCCGACATGAAAAGAAAAGATATTCGACATATGATCTACAAAGGTGTTTTGAAAGTATCGCTGAAGAAGGTGATGAGATCGGGAAAAGGGCAAGTTGAGCCTAGATTTATCAGTCCCTATGAAGTGATTGAGAAAGGGACTAGTGGCATACATTGGCATTACTCCGATTCTGAAAAGATCCATGATGTGTTTCACGTGTCCATGCTACTGAGGTATCGATCGCATCTGTCACATGTAGCGTCTCTTTGGAGACAATTGAGCCGAGGCTAGATTTGACATGAAGAAGAGCCAAGAAGATTTTGGCTCCTGAAGTGAAGGAATTACTTAATAAGAAGATTCCGTTAGTCAAGGTGCCGTGGAGAAACCATAAGACCGGGCCACTGGGAAAGTGAGGAAACGATGCCAAAGCAAAGAGATCCGCAATCGTTGACTAATGTACCTCGTGGACGAAATTTTATTAAGTGGGGGAGTCAGAATATCCCAAAATAATACTCTAAAATTTTATAATAAAAATATTATATATTCGGTATAATTGAGCCAACTGGGGTATTTTTCTCGAAATTTTTTTAATATTGATTAGATGATTGTCAACTTAAATGAACCCAAGTGAAAAGAGTAAAATATAGAAATTGTAAAATGGGGACCCAAGGGTCAATTGTAAATAAGTTTATATGTCTAAGTGATATTAGGAGAAATAAATGACTAAAAGGAAAAATCAAGGAAAATGACATGTGGCATGTAGGAGAGGGAGGAAGCCCTTTTAAAAAGCACGATTAAGAGTGATCCATAAGAAAAGAAAAATAGAGAAAGGGAGTTGCAGAGGAGAGGCTCCACCTTCTCTCTAGATTTTCCGACGACGGGACCATAGGTCTCCTGGGCCGGCCACTTAAGGGAAGTCCTTCCTAGTGACAAGAGCTACAAGTAGAGACCGCTTAACCTGGGACTTTCGACAAACTCCATGAGGTAGTCTTCTCCTACTTGGTCTTCTTCTACCCTAAGGATTGTCAGTAGTTATCCGCCTTAGGGGGGAAAGTTTGGTTGCATTTTAAACCATGGAAGCCGCCACATTGTGGTAGTGCGCAGCTAGCCGAACCTTAGAGCTGGATTTGGGTACGAAGTGAAGGGAAATTGGTAGTGCGTCCCTTCTATAAATTGTAGCCAGATCAATTAGCTTGATGTTAAAGCTTCTTTGAATTTCTCGATTTGGACCTCTCGTAGACTAAGTTATAGTCCTTTAATGAGGTCAGCCCAGCCAACTGGCTCGTCGCTTTGTCCGGGGCCGTCAACTAGCCGCACCTAGAACGGGTTTAGGGATCAAATAAAGAGAATTTGGCAGTAAGTCCTTATGTGAATTGTAGCCACATCAATGAACTTGATGTTAGCTTTGAATTTCTTAATTCGACTTCAGACCAAGTTATGGTCTTTATCAACAATTAAATGGGTCATGGTCGCCAAACCGGAGAAGTCAAACAAAGGTCGCCAAACAAAGTTGTCGCCAAACAAAGGGTCGCCAAACAAAGTTGTCGCCAAACAAAGGGTCGCTAAACAAAGGTCACAAACCGAGGTCGCCAAACGCTGGTCGCCAACAAAGGTCGCCAAATGCTGGTCGCCAAATGCGCTGATCGCCAAACAAGGTCGCCAAACAAAGGGTCGCCAAACAAAAGGGTCGCCAACAGTGGTCATCCAACAAAGGGTCGCCCAACAGCTGGTCGCCAAATAGTGGTCGCCCAACAGCTGGTCAGCCCAACAAGGGTCGCCAAATAGTGCTCACAACAAAGGCTCGTCGCTTCACGCCACCACAAAGTTGACTACGCATGACCTCCAACTTTATGGTCAGCATCTCCTTCGCTTGAACTCCGATTCGGGTGTTCTCGACTCTGCGGAAAGCCCATGGAGTCAAGAATACATCTATATTCCTGAGGAGGATGTTAATGTTAGACCGAGGTGTTTGACTGAGCTCGTCACTTCAGTACCGTCGCTTCATATCACTGTCAAAGTTGACTACACATGACCTCCAACTACATTGGGTATCTCCTTCGCTTGAACTCCGATTGGGTGTTCTTGACCTATGGAAAGCCCATTGGAGTCAAGAATACTAATATTCCTGAGGAGTATAGAATATGTTTGACCGAGGTGGTAGACGAGCCTGTCTTTGCCCGGGTCTGCTCGCGCCTCAGATTTGACTGTATGACCTCCAACTTCTAAGGTCCTAACTCCTACGTCCACCGGGATTCGAGTGTTCTTGACTCAATGGAAAGCCCATTGAGTCAAGAATCCATCTACATATAGAATGTTTAAATTGGAACTATATTAAACTCCGAAAATCAACTTAACCAAACCACTAGTACTCCTTGAATAATATTGTTCTTTAATTATTTTTAATGCGACTCATTTGCGAGTGAAAAGCCAAATCCGTGATTGAGATTCCAAGGGATTGGAATCAAAGTGCAAATATCTGGTTTGTTCTACCAACTCCTATTCCTCGCTTCAAGTTTTTGCATGTTGTTCTAAAAGCATATTGAATTGATTTAATTGATTTGAGAAAGTGATTGTGAAATATTTGCATATAAAAATTTCAGTGATTATTGAAAATAAATCGTTTATACAAGCGTATTATATTGTACTATATTTTGCTATAAAGGATTTGAACGCCTAATAGAATGTTAACCGCTTATTTCGCGATTAAGGATAGATTGGTATACCAATAGGGTCAAATAGCAAGATCGCGAACTATTGATGTGTCAATTCGATCAAGAAATTTCAATGACCGTGATTCAGAAGGTTCACTATTTCGATTGTTTATAACCAACAAGAAACAATGGGACTGCATCATGTTATAAAAACCATGTGATACCGGCTCCGCAGCCAAATGGACCTGCCTAAGTGATATCCCGTATATCAAGACATAGGTTAAATTGCGTAAGGGCATAACTCGAATTGATGGGCAATCAATTGATTAAGATAACTGGCGGATCGACGTAACTCGACCGATTGGCATAATCAATTTATTTTTAGAATCACTGGATTTTCGCACTGAATTGAATGTCGTAATTCAAATTTTGGAATTTGTGAGCATATTTGAATTGGATTTGAGATTGTGAAATATTGATTATGAAATGTATTTATGCGGGATGATTAATACGAACTATAATTTATTGTATATATATAACAAAGTATATGTAATGTATTTATATTGATCATCCAAATGATTGAAAAGTTCTCAATTATTAAATTGCATAAATTGATTTAAGTCGAACCTGAGGAATGGATTGTATAGAACCACTAAGCATGAAAATTCTTAGCGCATTGTTTTACCAATGCGCAGTACCGAGGATAGATAGTGATCGATAATGACCCAAGATCGAGGAGCCGAGTCATAAAGAAAGAAATCTCTGAGTATGCTCGACATGTGCACTCATTTCACATGTGTTCTTTTGATATGGATATTTTGTATAAACAATTAATACCGAACATCTATTTTGTAAATCATTTTGAAAAGGCTTCGATGCCTACATTGTAAATGGATTTGTTAAATGTAAATGTTTATGGCTTGCCTAATTTAATCGTCGCAAAGATATGATTTTGAGTAATTTTGAGTGATTTTAGTGGCATCCCGGACTCGGTTCGGATCCGCCCAAGCGGGTCGGGTCGGGTAAGGGGCGTCACACCTCTAGGATGGCGCGCCGCCTTTAGACAACATGCTGAAGAGGAAACAAAATGGATTGCAACACGTGATCCACTAAAAGCATCCCTGATGGAAGCTGCCTCCATAACAAAATAAGGCCAGTTGATGTGTCTCAGGAGAGGATCCGCATTATCTCCCGGCGAAGGATTTCGCCATCGCCATAGTTCGTCGAAATCGGCAAAGTGATATCTGACGTCAAGGATGCCTTACTCCACATCAATATGAATCAATAAAGAAATAAGTGGCACTCACCTCAGGTAGTCATGGTCTGGTAAAAGTCAATCACTACTCTCGGATAGAAAAATCGGTGTTGAGTCATAAACGGCTCTAGAGAGTAGCATTGAATGAGTCCCATCGAATCCCAAAGTCTCGATGCATTGGTAAGACGATGTCATAGAAGTGTTCGTCAGGGAAATCCTGTTGTTGCAAATAAGGTTTCTTCTATTGAGAATTGTGGGAAAAGTGGCCCCATCATAGCGTAGAGAATGAGTCGTGACAAATTGGAATGTCGGGCCGAGGCCCGAGGCGGTGGAGAGACCGTGGAGGCAATAAGCGGTCGCGGACTATGAAGACTCTCCGAGGCTGTAGGTCCCGGGGGCTTGCTCGGGTGGAGGTGACCTATGCACCGGTCGAGGTGAGGAGGATTTGCCGGGCACGGCCCGGGGCCCCCAGGTCATACTCGGGGCACTATGGGAGAGGTAGGGGCAGCAGCCTAGGAGGTTGTAGGAGTCGGCGGCATTAGCGGAAGTCGTGTGCCCTGACCAGGGAGGAGGGCCTCGCATGAGGTCGGGATAAAGAGCTGTGGCCACCTCTGCCCACGGCGGCGTAATCGAATGGACGAGGTTTCAGGAGAGGGAAGGGTTTGTGTAGGGGAGATCAAGTATGTCTGTAGGAGGTTGATTTCAGGTATCAGTCATTTACAGAGGATGTAATCAAAAGGGCTCAAGAGGTGGAAGATGAAAAATAGTTGAGAAATGGAATGTGAAGGAACCGGGGGGGAGCAAGAACAAATCAGCCTGAGGGCTTCGGTGGTGGAGGGGTCTAGGCACAGAAATTAGATCGAGGGTCATGAATTTTCACAACTCTTGCCAAAAAATCCTACGAAATAGTGACTTTCCTTGAAGCACAGACCTCCCTACTTTAGAAAATTAACATAACCTTGCAAAAACAAACACAAGAAAATTCATAAAAATAATAGGAAAATGAAAAAGAAGCTAAAATTAAGGATAGGTAAATTGAAGGAAAATTTTAAATAAAGCAAAAGAAAATAAATAAATAAAATAAAATAAAATAAAATAAAAGATCAAACAAAAAGAATTGGACTCTACAATCTTAAGGGAGACTGGGTCCACTGATAGTAGTTTACGTGATTGTGTTTTTGAAGATATGCAATAAAATGCAAATTGCCTAATCACGCAAGTGTACGCTCGTCAAGTAATATAGTGTACTCAAGGTACGAATATCAATCCATGTGGAAAACCTTAATCGTGAAGTAGCTATACCAAAATTATAATACTTATTTAATATTCAAACTAGCAATCGTGGATGGCTAAGCTTATAAACAAGATTAAATTACTACTATCAATCGTGACCTTTAGACGGAAACATCAAAAGGGTGCAAAAAAAAGGTTAGGTGTCAGGTTACGGACAATCCTACTATGTAATTCTGCGGTTCCATTCCATTATCTAATATACATGTTCTCCAAGGCGCCTTATCTAATGTAATTAAAGCCTTTCTCAAGGTCATTTAACCTCCTTTATCACTAGGTTTCTTGCTCCTCGTTTAACCCTACATTAAAGGTGCATGGAATGCAAAGAACTCCCAAGCCCTAATTATTGATAACTTATATTAATAAGTTTTCTATTAGGTTAATCCACCTATGTCTAATTTTCATTCACTTCTCGTATCTTTTACAAAGAACCACTCACATATTAAGATTGACTGCAATTAATATGTTGGATTTCAACCAAGCACATGAGTTAATGGTAAACAAATATATATAAGATAATGGAATTATGAAAAGTTAACACTTAAACATAGTATTCATGTCCAATTCACTACCAACACCCTAAACCACGAAATTAGAACATCATGATGTTCCGTTCCATTACAAATGAAAAGTAAGACTTAATAATAAGGATAGAGAAAACTTCAATGATCGAGGGAATGACGATCTCCTGGATTCTTCTGCCTCTTTCTAAGATAGCCTTCAAGTCTTCCTCTCGGTTCCAAACCCAAGTTCCTCAAACCTCGCCATCAAGAAACTTTTTCGAACCCCTTAATTGGATTCTCCCCGTTCCTTTTATAGCTTCTTCACGAGATAAGGTTTGTTAATTTTTTCCCGCAACGTCACGACGTTCCAGCTGTTTTTTGCACCATTCTTCTCCAAGACTCCTACAAGGCTCCATTTCCAGCACTCTTCTTGCAAAAACCCAATACAAACTAAATATCATAAAAGTAATCAAAACGAAGTCATATACATATATGAAACCAATCCCAAATGTCGCAATCCCGAAAGCCAATGAGTGTTTCAGGCACCCATCACACTTCTGTAAATTAGCTTCGTCATTCCTAAGCAAGAAACATACTCTAAACCGCATTAATGTAAGAAAATAACATACTAAACTCAACGACACGAGTGTGATGCACATGTTGCCAAAAGGAAGGATCAAAATGAACAAAAGTCACAAATCTTGCCCTTGGTTTCTAAATTTAGAGGATCCTTAAGGTTGTTCGACTTTCAAAAGAATTCAGCTGAACAAGGTTCGGTTGACAAGTGATTCAACCTCCTAGGTTTTCGATGGCCTTTCCCAAGAAGTCTAAGTGCGTTTGATGCATGATCTCTAGCATATAACTCGATTCCGATAAAACTTGAATTCAGCTTGCCTATTTAGGGGAGTCTAACTACGAAAGGATAAGAATGCACCATTTTTATTCATACTAACATACCTACTCATGAAAGAAATACTAGTGCCCATAAGTTTTACTTGAAAGTGTCTCGTAGTTGAGATTCGGCTGGTGACTCCCCACCGCTTGGTTAAGGGAACTGTGCATCTCCCCCTTGAACTCACACCCGAACACTCAACCAAACCAAGGGCCCCAAGCTTTGTGGTGCCTCCATCCTCCCCGTCCCATGATGTGCAATGAAGTCAATGGCCCCGGCCGCCTGGCCTCATGGCATTAGACTTTGAAAAGCCCCTTAGACTATGCCCGGGAGTCTGACTAGAAGATCTCACTTATTCTATTCACACTTACTTTTTTATCTTTCTCTTTTCTTTCTTCTCTTTTATATATATATATATATATATATATATATATATATATATATATATATATATATATATATATATTTATATATATATCTATATTTATTTTTTTTTTAAGATGGGGCTCGATGGCAATCCTCTTTTTCTCATGTGTCCCATCACTTGGGTGTTTAGAAACGCCCAAGGTTCGTTGAATGGTAGTAAGCCGGGTCCAGAGCCTAGGCATACCCTGGAGATCACATGTATGAGTGTGTGGTAGACTAATCTAAAATTGGTTTCTTCAACGCCAAGGAGGTGACTCACTATGTCTTCCCTACCTATCCAAACATGTAATTCCCGAGCATCTAACAACCTAAGGATCCTTTCTTGTTACTTGCACTATGTGTTTCAAAAATTTGGAGAGGTAAAAAGATCCTGATTGGTATCTTGGCATCACTCAATACCATACTACCTAACACAACCCTAAAACATGAAATTAAACTGAGACATCCTAACACACAAACCTAAACAAAAACTATGAGAATACGAACATAAACATAAACATAAAAAAAAAATACACAAACATATCCTAGACAATTAAAGTAAATGATGCCAAACCGACCACCCACAAATTCTCAATAAACAAAATGGACAATGTCCATCAAGCCAAGAAAATAAAAGAAGGATGTTGAACTCCCCGCCGATCCAAGGATCACTACTATATGGTGGTAAAAACGGGAAGGCAAAGGCCACTGTGTTAGCCGTCGTGGATGACTTGGTTTCTCGAACTGTGCGCATGTCGGCCCTGAGTGCATCCATGTCCTAGATTATGGTGACCTGTGTCTTGTGGTCTCATCCTGCGTAATGCATCAAACCTAGCTGAGGTCCCAACCCGGGTCCTCTGTGGAGGAGAAGGACTGGGATTCCAGCCTTGTGGGAGGGGCGGAGGGGGTGATGGGTGGTGGATGGTTGGCCGGCCTCACCCGGGTTCTCCTCACACATGCCAAACAAAGTTTGGTATGCTATTAGCTCTTCCTCATCCGAAGGTTCATGACTCGAGTCATAAACCACCTAGGATCGAGGAACGCCTGACTTATCCTTCTTAACAACGATGGCCTTAATGGGGTGGATCCAGGCCTCATTATCTTCTCTATGGCACCCCGCATTCTCGTGACGGCCATAGATGACAAAGGTGCCCTAGGTTCATTTTGTGAGTCCCTGTAGAGGATCGTGGTCCCTCTCTATGACTTGACTGACATCAAACGGGATATCCTAAATGATGGTGTGTTGATCAATGCCCTTTTCTGTCACCTCACAAACATTCATCGTCGGAATGAGACGAGAGGTGATGAAATAGTGCCACACCTTAAGGATATATGCTAAGTGTTTTGCCTTAAAGTGCACGACGTGCTCCTCATTGTTTAACTTCCACTCACCTTGGCCATTGGTGAGCATCCTAATGATCTCGGGGTAGTTTGGGTTTTTATAGAGTCTATCATATGGTTCAACATTTACCGGCTCAAGGTCATAGTAAGCATTGATAGACTTTGCGCTGAAGTCTACCAAAACCCCATGGATCTCGAACTTTCGAGTTACCGATGAGCTGCTAGGGTTGGCAGAATCTCCGCACAACCATCCGCAAGCGTACCGGGTCGCGTGCACAAAGCACCCCACCCCTTCCTGACTATGGTTTTTCTAAAAAAATCCTCGGGATGTTGGAATCCTTTCTCCTTAATGAAGGAGCGATTTGCAAAGATGAGGCCAAACTTCTCGGCCGCGCTCTCATTGACAAATTTACCGTGATCATAGGCTGGAGAGGGTTCTTCACTTACCCGGCTTCTTTTCGAGCTCATTTTTTGCTTGTTGCTCAAATTACGCTCTAGTTGGCTTCTGCACCCCTATTTGGATTGCACTTTACCAAAATACCCAAAAGAATCACCTAAAACTCACGTAGGCAAAAGAACAAACACCTAGTGAGCATTAAGTGAGTGGTGGTCTTGATTTAAGGCAAATGATTCTATAACCCCCAACCAAACCTAATGCTCCTTCTCTGACACAAATAGCCCAGAAAAAGGGCAATATAACTTAATTGAGACCTGAATTGAGCCAAAAATCATACCGTAAGAAAGGTCTCCAAATGATCTGCGACACTAGTGCTTACCATCTAGGACGCAAGTAGGGCTTCGATGTTGCTAAGGATGGATGGGATGAGCCGACGGGATTCGCTAGAGCACCCCAAAAATCGGAGAGCACATTAGGGTTTCGTCAAGCCGAGATGAGTATGAACATTTATGTTCCTAAAAATAGGGTAACCCGTGACGTTCGAGCCAACGTCGCGATGTTCCCAAGAGTTATATTTGTAACGTCGCGACGTTTGGGCCCACCGTCGTGACGTTGCAGAGAGGCTTGCTTTTCGACGTCATGACATTCCAGAGAGGTATTTTTTTAACATCGCGACGTTGAACCCAACTGATTCGTGCCACAATAAGGTGATCCGGAATCAATAAAATTTATACCTAAGTTCTTCTATCGTAGTCAAGCTATCGAATATAGTGGTTCAGGGGTCGAACACGGGACGGGTTTTCATCCCACTAATGATTCGCATTAATGTTTGAAAATGGTGAGACTTTTGTTTGATTTTTGATTTTGTTAAAAACAAGGGAGTCGTTGTTCACTGGATAACCGAATAGCTTAAATCAAAGTGTGAAATGGTGTAACTCAAGGCTTGGGTCACTAGCTTGATAACATACATAGCGTCCTGTTATTTTCATTATGGCTAATGACATATAGTCAAAGCCAAACCTGGATCTTTGTTTAGCTATAAAAACCTAACCCTAGAACCACTCCCATTTGAGTCAAATCAAATACTAAGCATTCAATGTCCCGCCGCTTTGAAACCCTAGCAATTAACCTCATTTCAATGGCTCGTGAATGACATCTAAAGAATGCCGCGGCATCTACCATTAAGAATGCACTCAACTCCTAAAGCATGACAAGTATCGACTCAAAAAGAAAGACATTAAATGGCATTAGGGAAACCCTAGTTTGGAAAGTTTAACTATAAAATGGTACTGTGAGTCATTTAAAGCATGAGGACAACTCCGCAGAGTCCCAAAACCAAAGTAATAACCCTCCTCTTCAAGGTTGAGTTTAGCCAAGCATCCCTTGAGTTGTCATCCTCAAGGGGTGTGTTTGGCAGCCGAGAAAATGAGAGAAAGAGGAGAGAGAAGAGAGCAAAATAAAACCTAAAAACTAAAGCTGCGGGAAAGCTTTTTATAAAAAATGAAAAGTTAGGGTTATAAAGTTATAAGGTGGCTTATATAGCTAACCCAAATGTGTGAAATGGCAAAAATGCCTAAAATATGAAATTACAATAGGGACAAAATGGTAATTAATCAAAACGTGGTCGTTTGGAATCAAATACATCAAAAACATAGGGGCTGGGATTTCGCTATGCAGGGAATTTCGCTAGCTAAGCTAGCGAAATTTCGCTAGCATAGCGAAATTCATAAGAGATAGCGAAAATAAAAATTTGTTATGAACAAGACACTTTTCGCTAGCTAGCTAAATTTCGCTTAGCTTAGCTAAAAATTTATATTGTAATTTCGCTATGATTACAAATTTTCGCATCCCCCGCGAAATTTTCGCAATGCATAGAAAACTGCTCTCCCGCTTGCCACCGCATCATCTTTCATCAACCTAATTTCCACATTTCTTCATTTTTTGGGTTATGAACCACCGTGAATCCTCGCATTCAGCACCAACTTGACATCGCACTTGAAACTATTGGTCGAGGCTCGCAAACCCGCAAAATTACCAAAACAAACCTCCGAAATGGGATCACAAGGTACTATGGACTCGCACATGTCAATCGCTCAATTAATATGATTAGCGCAAGAAAAGCACTCAAAACCTATCTTGAATAGGGCTCAAAATAGCACTTCGGGCACTAATCACACCCCCCCAACCAACACGCTGTTAGTCCCTTAGCAAATGCTAAAACAATAAAGGTATGCATGTCAGGTTTTTACAAAAAGTGTTTATGGTTCAAAAAGTGTATGTACAGATAGGCTTTACCTTTACAATGAACAATTTACACCCTGAACGAATACCGACATGAAAGAACAAAGACCATGTAAGAACAAGTTTTAGGGCAACATCGGTTCCAAGGAAGTCAACCTGAACTTCCACCAAAATCTAATTGTTCCTAAAGTAACCAGCTTGAGCCAATAAATTGCAAAGCTATTCCCTCCCCCGAACTGAGCTACTGCCATGGCCTTAAACCGTTGACCAACCTAAATAGGACCAGCTACACTCTTATTTCTTCCTTTGATTACATTATAGGGTGCAATGCTAAAAACTCGACTTCATCAAAGTCCGTGTAATGGGGGTCCACCGATGACTCCCAACCAATTAAGGCTTGTGTGGTATCAGCCAAAAGGATCAACCGAATTCATTAAACTCTACTGTGCTTCGCCTCGACTCGAATGACTTCGAGAATTAAGCACCTACAACTCGCTAAGCTTCACCCATCCACCCGTAGCGACACTAAGTCGATGACTCCCCAACCAATTAAGGTTTAGGGCATCGGCTAGCCCATATACCCCCTGACCGTGGTTCGGGTTTCAAGGCAAAGGCCACGGCTTTATTCTTCTTTTTCTTCTTATTTTTCTTTTCTTTTCTTTTCTTTTCATTTGGAAGACTACATCGGGTCTTCATACACGGGTAACGCTGAACCTATTATGGGTCAAGAATGCATCTAAGGCCCATTGCAAAGAAAAGAGGTAACAGCTTCTCAACCTATTGGTACAATTCTCCTGGTGTGCAAACAGGTGAATTAGCTGGTATGGGGAATGTTCAAAGTTGAATATACTGGAACTTCAATTAACCAAAAACTGAAAAATCATGCATGGAGTCGCTTCATCATTATAACATATGTATTTTTACCCTTCAACTAAAGGCAAGAGTAGAAACACAAATGTAGGAACAAAAGTGATTTGGTAAAAGTGTAGTAAACCTGGTAAATAATGCTATAAAGCTTTTGATATAACCAAATGGCTAATACATGATTAGTATAGCTAAACATAACAAAGTATCACCGCTCTACTATCGGGCTATTACATGAACTCTATACAATCCTATACAAAATGAGTAGGCAGTTGATAAAGCTAAAAACAGTACAAATCATGATAGAAGACACTCCTAACTCTAGCTTTTCCTCCCAACCAAAGTATAAAAATGCCTCATTGGATAGAAAATCTAGAGAAAGGAGTGTGACCACCTCACTCTCGCGGTGGTGGTGGATGTGCTGGTGGATCCGAAGTCATGGCGGCCGCCGCTAGCATGTCCAATGAAGCCGCAGCCAGGGATCGACCGATGTGTAGGCTCAAGCGGGAGACCGAGGTGGCTCATGATACGTAGAAGCATGGCATGGCTGTGCTCTATAGTGGCCTCGGCTCGGTCCAACCGCTGGTCCAACGACGCCTGTGTGGTAGCAAGCGCGCAGACAGCATCCATGACAAAGAGCAAGCCCTCGAACCCGACCCTCGAACATGCCCGGGAGTGTCGCATCAGAGATGAAGTGGTCACAGTGTCGGGCCGTGGGCCGGGCAGAAGGTGGAGGTGAGATGGAGGAGATAAATCGCGTGAACTCGGGCTCCTCTCCACCTTCACCTCCACCAGCACAGATCCTCACCCCCTGGGGTCCTCCGCTTATCTCATCCTGTACCTCATCCCGATTCGCCGCCGGAGAACAAAAAGAGATCGACATGGTCAATGATCGCTCCTGCAGATGACCTCGAGTGCAGCCTAATCCTCCTCACGCGGGCCTCCTCGGAATCCTGAGATGCTCTGTAGACCCGGCTCAAGTAAGCGACATCAACAATGGTAAAACCCTCGCCGAACCAAATCCCTCGCGATGGACCTTATCCTCAAAGTGCAGCAGGGCGGTCATGACCAACCGTAGGGACTCAACCGCATCCTCTCCGAGATCCGGCATGCGGCCTCGTATGGCTCCCCTCGCTGCACGTAGCGCCGCACGAAACAAGCAAACCGGCGTGGTCCACAAGAAGCATCCGGTACGGTCGCCAAGAGTACGGTCCCGTCAGCATTCTAGTGAGACAAATGACCATCTCCTTCGCTGATGGTCGGGCCACTTCAGACCTGCACTAGCTACCAGATGCCCACGCAAACTGAAATGTCTACAAATTGAGTACCCCTTTGACGATCGTCAATGGTGAATCTGAGTCTAACTAACTCCAAGACTTCCTCGGAAGTCATGGAGCTGGTAAACCGAAGCACCACCCAGTGGATAATAAAACCGCCATGTGTCATAAAATGGAAGGAGGGAGTACTACGTGATCAGCCTCATCGAAGTCTCAACCGGGCGGTCACGGCCACGCCGGGTACATCGTAATACGCCTCCCCATGGAAGTCTCCGTCGCGGTGTATCTACATTCCCTAATCGGTCCTAGTGGAACAATGGACGCCCGATCCCCGAGGTCACATAGATGGGGCGATGTGCTCTCCTCTGCTGGGGAAGGTGATGGCCGAGGCCGAGATGTCGAGGACTCCCGGCCCGATGTCCGTCCGTCTGAGGGCCAGACCTCCCACGCTTGTCCCGAGGCACCGGAAGGACCCACCATCCTCTCGATACCTCCGAATCCCGAGGCCCTCGTGGACTGCAGGCTGGCCATCAAGAAGGCTCAACCGCAGTGTGTCCGTAAAAATGGGCACGGCAATTCCGGAAAGTGTCCTGGGTCCTCCATCCCCGACGTCGAATCCGACCCTGGGGTTCAGAGGCAACCACCCCTGGCACGGACCATGTCCTGTGAGCCCAGATGCCGCGCAGGGGTAGAATTGTGCCTGCCAGGCACCCGCTAGGAGGGCGCAGTACTGGCACACGAACAGACCGGACTAGGTCGGCCAGTAGTGGCTCAGATCGCGCACAGCAAATGGCCAAGACCGACAAAGGAGTCGAAGGGGCGGCCGACAACCGTGGTTCTGGCTAGTGGCGCGGCGGTACAAATTCGTGGCCCGAGCCGCAATGGGAGCCGGCAAGGGCACGCAACGACTACCAGACCGGAGGCGCGGTAATCGAACGATCGGGGGCAACCAGTGGCTCCGGCGCTAAGCAGGCACGAACAGGAAGGCTCACCGGGGCTGTGGCTCCTGGGGCTGGTGGAAATGTGACTGAAAATGAGCCCCCCCTCCCTTTTTATAAGGCCGTGAGGTAGCCGAAGGATCACTCGAGACCCACCTCACTATACGGTTTCGCCATCAGATTCCATCTGCAAATAAAATAAAATAATAATAAAAAAATAAAAATTTTAGTTAGGCAGATAAAAAATCAAAAATAATTATTTTAACATAAACCTAAAAATAAAAATAAAATAAAATTAGAACAAGATTACTAAAAGGAAAAGTTACTTAAAAATAAAGATATTATGAAAATCGACCAATTTTGGGCAAAACCAAAATTTATTCTAGCTTGGTTCCAAAGGACACCAAACCACTTCAATTCCCTCATCGATTTATTCATCGAGGGTCAAGGAGAAGGAACCTTTAACCCCTAAGCAGCGGGCCTATGCCGCAGCCCTCCATGCTTAGTCCATTCTTTTAATTTTCTTCTCACAGGTGATTTGGCCGATTTGTCAGACTCAGCAGAATGACTAAAGCATTCAATCCTCCACCAATCGTTTTTATTTTTCTCTGGCAGACCAATTTCACCGCAGCTGAGCGAGCTTTTGGTCCCCCTTCACTTGACCAATTGAGCGCACTTCCTCGCATCCTTGCATGTCATCTTCGGCCAAACAGGCTTTTGCTACTCTCCAAGTGGAAAATATCGAGCTCCAATGTCATGTTGCCAAATGTGAGTCGCATGACTCCATTCCCAAGAATTGATTAACGCGATTGAAGTGGCCAAAATGGTCTTCCTGGTGATAATTGGCACATGATCAGCTCCACTTGCTATTGGTTCGGTGATCAAGCACTACAAAGCTCCATCGGTAGTAGAATTCGCCTACCTTACCAAGACATCTCAACTATTCCCTTAGGAATTTTCATCGATCGATCAGCCAATGACAAAGTGATGTTGGTAGGCTTAAGCCTCCCTAAACCTAATTGCTTATACACTGAGTATGGCAAAGAGGTTTACATCGCCCTCTAACAATAAGGTTATTTATGCAAGTCCTACCAATAAGCCGATCGGAGCATTACCAGGATCCCGATCCTTGTATTTGACTAGGGTCTTGCTCTAGATTATGGCACTGATTTGCTTGGTTAGGAAGGTTTTCTTTTCAATGCCTTAATCCTTTTCTTGACTATGCACAAAGTTCTTTAAGAACTTAGCATGAGCCGGGACCTCGCTTAATCATGTCAAGTGCTGGAATGTTCACCTTCACTACTTGAAGACTCCTCTAAATTTCAGCTTGGTTTGGGATTTGTTACTTTATGCTTGGGGAAATGGAGGGGGCATGCTTTTCACTGGTTCTTCATCGATTATTACTCTTCAGCTCACTTTCCTTTTCCTGCAGATGTTCCTTCGAAGAATATGAGCACTGGTTGCTCTATTTCTCTTCCACTCCTCAGAGTGATGATAGCATTCACTTCATCCATCCATGAATTGCTGGATGAACCTACCTCATGGACTCCTTTTGGATTTGGCAATGTTTGGGAAAGGAACCTTCCTCTCTCCTCGTAGATCTCCAAGAAATTGTTGATCTTTGTAATTGAATGTTTGTGCGTTGTCAATTTTTTCTCTCGATTAAGATTGGTTTCCTCAAGCCCATCTATTCTTTTGTTCAATGTACTTTCTACAGATTCAATTCTTTTGTGCCAATTGTACATTGATCCCCTTTGTTCTTCCACAAAATTGCCTACCACCTTGCTCCAAATTCAATATAAATTTGTCTACTGTGTGGATGAAGATGGTGGTGGTTGTGGTTGAGATGAGGAACCAAACTGTTGTTTGGCACCAGGGGACACATAGGCAGGGGGATTAGGTTTCCAGGAGAGATTGGGGTGATTCTTCCAATTGGAATTGTACGTATTACCGTATGGGGCATTAGGTTATGGTCAGATAGCCCACGACATTAGCATGCTCGACATCAAATCTTCACCGAGGCATTTGGGTAGCGTTCTCCTCGGGATGGACAAAGTGGTCGACAATTGATGCACGGGTCAAGCTCGTGGCAAAGATTTTCAGCCATCGTCGACTTCATGGAGCCTTTTCCTTCCAGTTCTTCCATCTTCCTAGCTGTGGTCGATATTCTCGTCATTTCCATATCTCTTCGTAGTGCATAAAATGCTCCCCTTTGGTGGGTCGAAGGCTTCATTCTTTCGCTCTCGATCTCTGGCTCATCCCAAGCCTTGGAAATTCCCAGCCACATAATTCAAGAAATTCATGGCTTCATCTAGGATTTTTGCTCAAAATCACCTTCACACATGGTTTCTGGGGCTACTTGCTTCACGGCAGGACATACCATTATGTAAATGATTCACTAGCATCCATGTATCAAAACCATGGTGTGGACATGTATCGATGGTCTCCATGAACCTCTCCCAACACCGATAGAATTTCCTTACCGCCATAGGCCCAAGAAGTGCAGATCTCTGTCTCTTCAAACTAAGTGGTCTTGATTGCACCGAAGAATTTCTTCAAAACTCGCTCTGAAGTTTGGCCCAATTCCTAATCGGGCCCTCGTCTCGTGAATCGGAAACATATTTTGGCTTTGTCCTGAGGGCTAATGGGAATGCCTTCAACTTCAACAATTCCATATCTGCTATACCCTCCTTAAAAGTTATGCATACTTCCCTCAAACTCGTACGTGTGAATATGGATTTTCATTCTCCATACCATGAAATGTGGGAATAGGGCACTAGGTGTGGTCTCACCGCTACATCCTCGCCAGGAGGTATGATGCGTGAAGGAGCACTAACTCAGAGGGTGTATGTGATCCCTCATCGACCGTATCATTGATTCATAGGTGCCTTGTTGACTTTGGCTGCCTCGTGCAGTAGGATCCATTTGGTCGTGGCACACCGATTTCATGTACTTGCTCAACCGGGTGCACTCACTCTTGCACTACTTCCGATATCCCTCTCATCCCGGGGCCAGATAAACACCTGTTACACAAATGACACAAAGCAAAGAGCACTAACAAAATTTTTGTTAAAAGGGTCAAAAGCAATAAAACAAAAATCGATCAGAATAAAAAACAAGGCAAGAATCGGCTGGCAAGAAAAACTTGCAAAGCTCCCGTGACACTAAATTTAAAAAGGATCGGGAAGGTCACCAACACTTGTGCGACCGGCACATCCCCTAACTCATCACTCGTAGTCGGCATCATCCCCTGGCAGAACGCCATTTGATTCAGGCTACGCAGTTGATCCTAATCAACAAAATTTATACCTGTTCCTCTTACGTGAGTCACACGCAATATAGGTCTAGGGTCGTAACACTGTGGACGGGTTTTCATCCCACGCACGATTCGCATTAATGTTTGAAATGGTGAGACTTTGTTCGATTTTTGATTGCTAAAACAGGGAGTTGGTCACACCGGATAACTGAAATAGCTTAAATTGAAAGTGTGAAATGGTAACCTTGAAGGCTTGGGTCACTAGCTTGATAACATGGGGTTATTAAAGTGTCCTCTGTTATTTCTCGCATTAGTGGCTAATGACATATAGTCAAAGCCAAATCGGATCTTTGTTTAGATATAAAACCTAACCCTAGAACCACTTATCGAGTCAAATCAATACTAAGCATTCAATGTCCCAAATGGGCTTGAGGGAACCCTAGCATTTAACCTTTCATTTCAATGGCTCAGAATGACATTTGGTAAAGAATGTCACAGATCTACCATTAAGAATGCACTAACCCTAAAGCATGACAAGTATCGACTAAAAGAAGACATTAAATGGCATTAAACCCTAGTTTGAAAGTTTGGAACCATAAATGCAAGACTGTGATCATTTAAAGCATGAGGGACAACTCAAGAAGAGTCTCTAAAACTGAAGCTAGAAACCCTCCTCTCATGCTTTGAGGCTTAGCTGCCATCCCTTGAGTTGTCATCCCATAGGTGTTTGGCAAATGAAAATGAGAGAAAGAGGAGAGAGAAGAGAGCAAATAAACCTAAAAACTAAAGCTACAGAAAGCTATAAAAAAATGAAAAGAAGTTACAGTTATAAGGTGGCTTATATAGCCAGCCCAAATGTGTGAAATGGCAAAATGCTCTAAATATAAAATTGCAATAGGGACAAAATGGTAATTAATCAAAACGTGGTCATTTGGAATCAAAACATCAAAACACGTGGGCTACTGGATTTCGCTTATGTGGAATTTCCTCGCTTAGCATAGCGAAAATTTCGCTATGCTAGCGAAATTTCGCTAGCATAGCGAAATTCACAAGAGATAGCGAAAATAAAAAAATTTTCTATGAACAGTAATTTGCATAGCGAAAATTTCGCTAGGATTGCGAAATTTTCGCTATGATTGCGAAATTTTCGCAATGCATAGCGAAAATATGGTTTCCTCCTGCTTTGCCACTGCATCATCTTTCATCAATTCCACTTCACATTTCTTCATTTTTGGTTGGAACCACTCGTGACCAAAGATTCAAAGACCAACTTGACATCGACTGAAACTATTGGTTGAGCCCTCACAAACCTCGCAAAATTACCAAAAACAAATTCGAAATGGGATCGCTGGTACTATGGACCTACACATGTCAATCGCTCACTAATATGATTAGTGCGCAAAAAGCACTCAAACCTATCTCTGAATAAAAATTCAAAAGACTGGGCACTAATCACCAACGTCGCGACGTTCCCAAAAGGTTTTTTTTTTCAACGTCGCGACATTGAACCTAACGTCGTGACGCTCCCGAGAGGTATTTTTTTTCTACATCACGATGTTCCCGAGACCATCAACCAGGATTTTTACAAAAATTTTCAAAGTGTAGAAAACTCCCTGCATTCAGCTCGAATCATTCCCAAGGCCTGCACCAAGCTTTCCATGCTATTTCTCCTTTGCCGCAACAACCTCGGAACCTCTGAACACTGAAACACAAATACATCAAAATTAAAACAAACAAAATCAAACCTAGCAAACTTAAAACAAACAAACTGATGACCAAAATGATTTAAAAGCTCGGGCTCGCCTCCTGCTGCCTTTGTTTACCGTCGTTAGCTTCGACTAAGCCGTGTCCCCCGAACCGGGTGTGCTCAACCATTAAAACTGTGCATTCTAGTTGCCCAGTATGCTTTGTGCTCCAGTTCTACAAGGAAGTGGCATGCCTTACCATAGACAATCCTGTACGGAGACATTCCCAATAGGGTTTTGAAAGTTGTTCGATAAGCCCATAAGCTATCATCAATTTTGTTCGCCTAGTCTTTCCTCGTCCTATTAACTGTATTTTCTAAGATTTTTTTGATCTCCCTATTCAACACCTCAGCTTGCCCATTGCTTTGGGGGTGGTATGCAAGTGACACCCGATGCTTCACCCCATATTTGGCCAGGAGCGATGTAAACAACTTGTTACAGAAATGTGAACCTGCATCGCTGATTACCGCTCTAGGAGTCCCGAACCTTGAAATATGTTACTCCTGATGAAACGCAAGTAATGGTTGGAATGGCTTCCACCCACTTGGACACGTAATCCACTGCTAAGAGTATGTACTTGTGCCCATAGAACAATGGAAACGGACCCATAAAGTTAATGCCCTAAACATAAAAAAGTTCTACCTCTAGAATGTTCGTCAACGACATTTCATTTCTTCTTCCAATGTTCCCAGTCCTTTGACACCGATCACAGGACTTTAGTGATCCATACCTTTCTTATCCCGGCATTAGGAGAAAATCTCCCATCCTTCTTTACATTCAACACTCCGCTAGAAATTAGTAGCCGGCTGGTGTTGACCATGTACCACGGTGGAAATGGATCTTTATTAATCACCATGGCCTCTTTTTTCTCAGGGAACTTCAGTATTTGATGATTGTCCAAAACACTTATTATAAGCCCATGTTTTAGTGTGTTTACATTCTAGTTTGTACTTAAATAGGTGGTGTTTTTTCTTCATATCTAATGTTTGCGTTTATCTTTGATCTTCCAAGTAAAATGGTGCAGTTTGAGACAAGTTGTAGATTTGGAGATGGAGAAATGCAGAACTTACTCCAACGTCGCAACGTTCGCACGTTGCAACGTTGAGAGCCAACAACGTTTGACTAGTCTTCATCATCCAACGTCGCGACGTTAGATCTGTTTGCCAAAATTTAAGAATAAAAGCGAAAATTCAGCGGGGGTAAATTTATTTGACTTATTACGAAGAGGGAGAGAAGGTGAAGAATAGGATCAAAAAACAGAGTTCCTTTGTTTGATTTACTACTCTCTTGTCTTTCTTATTGCACATGTATGGATCCTCAAACATGATGTATTATTTATCGATTATAAACTAATTCTTTAGGCTAGGGTGGATTTGATGTAACCCAAATCTCGAATTGATGGATTTGCATTAATTTATAAATTCAGTTTTACTTCCTGCAGTTATTGAATGTCTTATCTCTATATGAAATTCATACTTGTACTTGATCACTATAGGTATGCTCGGGCTAGGGTTTTGAGATCAAGAAATGATAAACCCTAGGGACATGAATAAGATATCGTATAATCAATCAAAGAGTAGAGATACCATGACTTTATACGTGGTAACAAGGTTTTTCCCTTAATGCATTCGATAGTCTTAGGGTTTGAGGCAGAGATGCAATACAACCCACTATTAGGATAAGTGTTCAATGCTCGAGAAGGATTGATGCTTATAAAAGATCAACTTTCCATCAATAAATGCAAGTGATATAACTGAGTTACAGTGTTCTAAATATCCATCAACCGTGATTAGGTGAAGTAAAAAATCTAGATATTTAATTAATTACCAAAAAATTACATCTTAGTTGTCTTTAGAAAATTACGTAGAGAATCTTGAAACTTAATTTAATAGATCTAAATAATATTAGGGTAAATTAGTTCAGTAGTTGACACCTAAAACTCCTCCGGGGACGACCATGACTTATCACTAGATTGTGTAAACTCGACGTGTGCACTTGCACAAACGAGTGGATTTATATAGTAGTTCAGAGGCTCGTTAGTATTCCCTTGTTGATCTTGTCCTGGATAATATTCCTAAAACTCCAACAAGAATTAGTACCAAGATTCTAGGATTTATGATACTAACAATATACTTTTCTTTAAGCTCCTCTTAGGAGTTGCTGATCTTGGGAAATGTGATGCATTTCTCGTTTAGAAGGAAATAAAATATTTTATGAGTCTTTGCTGCATTATACTTGTGTATTGGAGGTTTGTGACTTCTTCCATAAGTCAAGCCTTTCTTCACTAGTAGAGGGCAGGTGAAGGAACCTGTACTTCCATAGTGGTATGATATTGTCCACTTTGGACCTAAGCTCTCATGGTTTTGTTTTTGGGCTTTCCCCCCAAAAGGTCTTTTACCAATTTGATGTTATCCATGCTTATATACTCATAGGCCCCATTTCTAACCGACGTGGGATAGTATGAGACTTTGGGTGTACACCTAAAAATCCTCCCTTCAAACAAGTTTCACTGAGTCTTCACTCAAATCAGGATTTCCTATACTACGTTCGGGCACACGCCTTACGTGCAGCACTATAAAACCCCAACCTTATTGAATGTTATAATGGTAGTTGTTGAACTGATTAGAGGTCAAATGATAGAAGCGAGGGTAGATTAGAATTTAGAACGCCCGACGCTATTGGGTATAAAGTGAAATTTTTCAAAATTTCACCGAATGCCCTAATGAATAGTAATTTTCTTATTATATTTAGATGGAGGAGTTGCAAGAGGAATTTTAAGAAATTCTGGCCTTATGACTTTGAACTCGATATTTAGAAGAGAATTGAGATTATGAATAGTGATTTCTGACCGAAAGTTGGAGCCTCATACCAATTTTTTCGAAATCGGGTCGAAAATACGAAACGTCTTAATTAATCACAGAGTCTAACGAAACTGGAACTGAGTGAAACGGAGTCCGCTTGATAGTTTAAGCAACCGAACGAATTTGGAGCACAATACGCTTATTGTCCCGATTCGATTTAACGACGAATCCGATTTGATTTCAGAGCCTAGAATCCACTGTGAAGGATTTAATTAGAATATTTCATGTTCAATTTTAAGTTTAGGACGACTATAGAATATTTTTGACGTTTAATCTAGATAAAAGGAAGATAAGGTGAAAAATGAATAAAATATGATATATGAGATATTTTCGTGAGAGCCAATCAAAACCTTCTTTAAATGCTAAGTTATGATTAAAATAATAGGTTAGTGGCTTGGCCTCAAGGAGAATGGACCAATGAGATTCTTGGACTTAAGTGCAATTTTTAGCAAGTCAGGGTCAAAATATAAATTTAAGAAAATGAAATTGGCTCAAAAGAGTGAGAGCCCGCCATACCCATAGAAAAGAGAGAAGCAAAGAGAGAAAAGAAAGGAAAGAAAAGAGAAGGAAGAAAACGTGTTGGCCAAGGTGGAGCAAGGTGAGATGTGATTTTTCCTTCTCCTTCAAGCTCTTTAAGTGATCTCCAAGTGGTATCAAGAAAGAGAAGTCAAGGAAAACCAAGAAACAAGTAAGTTCCATTGGTGGGAAAGTTGGATTTTGATGTTTTTCATGCCTAATGCCTTGATTTTCTTGTATGGATGTTAAATTAGTGGTATTTAAGGTTGAATGATGATGATTTTGATATAAATTGAGAAAGAAATGGGATTAGGTTAGGCTTTGAAAATAAAGTGAGTGATTTGTTAGGTTTGACTTTGTGTGATATGTTGAAATTGGATAGGGATTAGTGAAATTGAGGTATAAGACATTAGATTGGAGTGATTAAAGTGAAGAAAATGGAAGAACAAAATTGAATATGGCTTTGTGCATGTTTCGGCCAAAATGGAAAGAATAGAAGTCAAGTGTAGTTTGGTACTTCATGTGTTTAGGTGAATATTAACCTAGAAATGCATTGGAATTGGTTAGAAAAGAAAAGGGATTTGAATCGAGGGCATTAAGGTCATTTTGTAAAGTAAGGGTATTTGGTCATTTCTTAGTTTTGTATTTTTTAAAGTGTGGTTAAATGGGATTAAAGTGAATGTGATGTGGCTGGTGAAAATGAATGTGTATGGTGGATTAAAATGGAAGTTATGGTTAATGTTTAATTGTGGTTTTTCTTGAAAAATGTGAAAAGGACTATCGGACTGGAAACGGGAATTCGACAAGAAGCAAGCGAGATTGAGCGGTGAACAGTGAGTATAAAACTGATGTTTTGAAAATTAAGTTTTAAAAGTGAACGATTTTAATGTTAAAATGAAAAGTTTAATGTAAATGTATATATATGTATATTAATAATAATGTAGTAAATGTTATATGTTATTAGTATATATGTATATGGTTATCTTACCTAAATATATGTATTTATATTAAATTATATATGTATGCATATGTTAAGGCATTGTAGTTTAAAAATGTGTAAAGGATGCATATGTATATTTGCCTATATGTGTTTTCATGATAAAGTAAAGGATTTAAATGGATTTATAAATGTATTTTGAATAAATGTTTTACTGATGGTTACCCTAACCCTATATGACTGTTATGATCGATATCGGGCCGAGGTACCTTAAGCGCAAGGATTTAGAGGGAAAAGTTATCACACGCAGGGAGGGAAATAGATTTTTGGGGCCGTAATATCCTTACACGTGATAAGGTGCTATGACTGAACCCTATGCAAGGCGGAGTTTCTCCGCAGCGGTAGTGGTTATGATCGATTGAGACTATCCTCACCATCGCATCTCTAAACCGCTCGGGTGTGTTTACCCCGGGTTCCATTAGAAAGAAAGTTAAAACATAAATTGATTTAATCAGAGTGTTTATTACTTTGATATATACTTAAAAATGTTGTCTTAATGAAATACACTCACTCGAGCTCCTTTAGCTCACTCTTTCTCGTATGTTTCAAAACATTTTCGTGACCCGAGACAGCACCCCAGAGCATCCCCGCGCAGTGAGTCGAGCCATCGAGGAGACGACGTATGTGACTGCATTGTATAAATATTTTGCATATTGTATATGTTGAATATTTTGTCATGTATATTTGTATATATGTATATATTTTGAAAAGGAACTACGTGGGCTTTGATCCTCAGTGGACGAGGTACGAGGCTACGGCTTAAGTCCCAGCCAAGCTCAATCTTTTATAAAATCATGGAATTGAAGAAGTTTTGAATGTTTGACGATTGAAATGAATAAATGTATATGTGTATATATTGTGCTTGATTGAGTTGTGGACGAGGAGTCCGAAAACGGAAGTTGAGAATGTGTTTTTAAATGTTTTCGCAGGTTTTTGTAAATTTGGGAAAGTCCGAAAAACAGAGGAAACTCTGGCCGATTTTTCTGAAAAATCTAAGTGTTAAAAAAAATAATAAAAAAATAAAAAAATAAAAATTTACCACTTCGCTTCTGCATTATTTTCTAAAGATATGTTAAGGATTGTAAAGGGGTTCGCTCCATGGATTTTATTGGATTATTTTGAGGAAGAGTTTCTATATCCGTTGGAGTGCCAGGAGGTCCCCTCGGGTTCATGAGGTTAATCCAGGTCGGGATCTTTCAAGCACCATCTTCCAGGGGGCCCACCACATCATTTTGTTCGGCTTCCACCCACACGGCTAAGCTTGAACCCGACTCTGATACCATATTTTGGGAAAACCCATGGACCCTTTCCCTATCCACATTGGTATGATCGATATTGTCCACTTTGGGCCTAAGCCCTCATGGTTTTGTTTTTGGGCTTTTCTCACAAAAGGCCTCTTACCATTTGGATGTAATCCATGCTTATATATTCTTAAGCCATCTCATTCCTAACCAATATGGGACATTGTAAGACTTTGGGTGCACACCCAACATAGTTTGCTTGAATAATTATCCTCCAAATATTCTATCATAACTATATATCAAATTAAATACATATAGTAATTATATGTGGACAAACTGGTGGTGTTTTCTTTACTTAATTCTAAATAGAAATTAAAACAAAGGTTATGTTTGGTTCCCATAAAATTTGAAGAAAAATGTAAGGGAAAGAAAATAGAAGGAAAAAAAATGAAGAAAAATAAAAATATAGTCAGATCTGAAAAATTATTTTTATTTTCTACTCCAAATCAATTTTATTTAAACTCATCAATATAAAGATTAAATAATTTAAAATATGTAAAGTTGAAAGAAATCTTATACATACATACATACATATATATATATATATATATATATATATATATATATATATATATTAAATTTTATTAGATAACCAAACATAAGAAATCATCTTTCTTCCCTCCCATTTTTTTTCTTTTCTTAATACTTTAATTTCGTGAACCAAACACACAAATTAAATAGTGTCTATATATTATGATTTTTGTTTCTTTAAGAGTTTATCTCTATTGAGTATTAAAAATTAAAGAAAATATTATTTTTAGTTATAAAATAAATATTTTACCTTTTACTAGCTACAAGTTTATAATATAAAAATAGAAAAATTAAAAACCTAAAATTAAAAATCCTCTAAAATTAAATTAAGTAGATCCAACATTAAAGAATATTTGAAAACGACTAAAAACCAACATATTATTTCGAGTTATACATTTGGATGTATTTATATTAAGATGTACTCGAATTAAGAAACAAATGTTATCTAAGAGCAAGACCTATGACCCCATTGGAATTGAAAATTTTCTTTAATTTGTAAGTGGAAGTCACTGCATTTATATTTTGAAGGAATCTAAACCAAACATTCATAAAGACATTTATTAAGTTTTTTTTTTTACATCTTCACTTTAAATATTACACTGTAATACTCTATTCTAGATTCGATCATGATTCTCCATTACGTATGGCCCAACCCGTTACCATTTGAGTCAAGCCTCAAGGGCTAGTCATTGATTAAGTTTTAGTTATGAATGAATGTTGGATTATGGGCATGGGTCACTCAAGTGGGCTTGACCCGACCCGTAACCCAAGAGACACATCCAAGGGATGTGTCCCCCTGAAAGGATATCTCAGGTTCCTATAAATACAAGAATTTGAGACACCTTAGAGACATACATGAAAAACGTATTCCCTCCCTCTTGAAAAGAATCTCCTACATTTGTAAATCATCGTAAACCAGAGAGAGAAAGGGTGTTCGTACCGTGAAAACTTTGGACATATTTCATTACAATGATCTAATTCTCACTTGATGCATTGAAGACATCGCATTCTGTACTTCAACAAGTAAGTACTCCCTTCTATTTTCCAACCACAGATGTTTTACATTGGTATTAGAGCCAATAAAGGTGCTTTTTGTGCTTTGGGTGTCTGGTTTTTTATAAAAATTGAACCTTCAATGTTTTTTTCGGACCCTTTAATGACTTTGTTTTTGTTAAAATTTGGTATGGCAAGAACAATCTTGTTGAGATCTTTCTAATGAGTATTTTTCTGTAATTTTATGAGTTTTGGTTGTTTTTCTATGATTTTTCAAAGTTTTCTGGAAAAATTAAGTTCCTATAAATACAAGAACCTAAGACTCCTTAAGACATAAATGAAAAACATATTCTCTCCCTCCTAAAAATAATCTCCTACATTTGTGAATCATCCTAAACTAGAGAAAGAAAGAGTGTTTGTACTGTGAAAACTTTGGACATATTCCATTACAATGATCTGATTCTCGCCTGAACCATTGAAGACATCACATTGACTTCAACAAGTAAGTACTCCCTTCTATTTGTAGTTCTTCGTGTTCGCTCAAGAACAGAAACAAAAAAAAATATGAAGGAAAAACAAAACCCGCAGCTGCAAACAAAACAATTAGGAGCGTAGTGCGTATCCGAGCCCAACGAAAAACGTCGTGTCCTTAAGACGAATTTGGCCCCTCAATTTGTACCGAGGATAGTAGACAATCATCTCCTATGATAGAACAAATCTCGTACCTCCGATGTGGTACGTAGTCGGAGGGCCTCAATGAACTCAACTTGCACAAAAAATGACAGTGATGAAGTAAGGAGAATGGAGAATATTTTTGTTATCTTCAAAAAATGGGAAAAACGGGAGTATAAGTATGCCAGGAAGTGTCTCCACGAACATACATGATTGTTTGGAAAAAAAATGATCCAAACAATGTGTCTGTTCGAAAAATAGAAATCAAATGAGGGTGGACCCAGACTTGAACCGAACCGAGCCGGTCGGACGGACGGACGGCGGCGACGGCGGGCGCGCATGGGGGGACACCGACCTTGGCGTAGGTCCTCTCCCTTCCACAAAAGTGGGGTGCCCCTTGGGGCCCAAACCCATTTGAGAGGCTCAACTATTTAAACCCATCTCCCTTCTTGTTTCTATTCGATGTGGGACACACTATTCATTCACATATGGGTTTTGTGGATTCCAAGTCCCAACAATCCCCCACATGAATGAAAAGTTCTGATATCAATACTCCGTATGTATGAGATGCAAAGCGCGACATTCCATGAGAAAACGCAGACGGATATGCAGTCCGGGAGACTTTGAACTTTCCTTAGTGAAACCCATCTAAGCCATCGCCAATCAATAGACTTTATTTCGAACCCGTCTAATCTTCGTAAGCTTCATAGACAATAGAAATCACACAACTATTTCCTCAACAAAATTGGTTCTCACTGCTGTGTCTGCTAGCCATGAACACCGCCTAGTCTCTTGAGTGTTTTAGAGAATTTGGCCTTGTCAATTCTCATAGAAGCGACCCTCACTTCACACTCACATAGGTGATTTCTGAACCTATAGTTTCATAATCATTAAAAATTGTTGCTTAACCTTTACATATTAATACTGTCTTTATCTGGGAATGGGTAAAACAAATTTGACAATACTCTACACTGTCTTCATAACTTAGTTGTCCCTTTGAACCTAGATCCTGGGATCTCCAATCAACTAGGTAGGGTATCCGCTATGATGTCTTGTTTAGAGGCCTTAAACCCATTCTCCTTGATGTCTTTGTAACCATCTCTCTAGTTAGGCCTTTTGTCAATGGATCCGCAATATTATGTTTTGACTTCACATAGTCAATGGTGATAATTCTACTAGAAAGAAGTTGTCTTACCGTGTCATATCTTCGACGTATGTGTCGAGACTTACCGTTATACATGACATTCCTTGCCCTTCCTATTGCCGCTTGACTATCACAATGTATACATACAACGGACATTGGTTTAGGCCAATTAGGAATATCTTCCAAGAAATTTCAAAGCCACTCAGCTTCTTCACCGGCTTTATCCAAAGCAATAAATTCTGATTCCATAGTGGATCTAGCAATACAAGTTTGTTTGGATGATTTCCAAGACACCTACGCCACTCAAGTGTGAATACATATCCACTTGTTGGGATTTCAGGTCTTTAGTGCCGGTTATCCAATTTGCATCACAAAGATCCTTCATAACGTTTGACACCTCTGCGGTAATGCAAAGAATAATCTCGGTATGCTTTAAGTATAGCCCAATAAACGTTTATAGCTTTCCAATGATTTTCATTTGGACTAATCAGAATCGACTTAGCTGTTAACCGCATGCTTACTGCCAGCCTAAGATACCCATGATGCATACATTAAACTCCATCTAGTATACCAAGATACTCATTTTTGGAGCTTGCTACCAAGATTTTAGAAAGATGTAAATTAACATCTATCGGAGTCTCATCGGGTACAATACCTAGGTTCTTGCACTTCAAGAATCGCTTCAATATAATGGGATTGTGGATAGAGCTAATCCTCCGTATGTCTTATGGATTTTAACTCCTAAAATAACATCGACCCCCTCATATCTTTCTATTTCAAATTTACGGTAAGCAAGCATTTGATTTTCTTAACAAGCCTCATCATCACGCCTCGTTATAAGCATATCGTCCACATATAGACATAAAATGGCAAAGCAATTTCCGAGTTTGCTTAACATATACACATTTATCGCACTCTATTATCTTGAAACTATTCACAACATGATTCTGGTCGAATTTAGCATGCCATTGTTTTGGTGCTTGTTTCAACTATATTATCAGATAACCCTTTCATATACATTACATCTCATTTTTTGATAGGACAAACTTGTCAGATACAAAAACCAACTTGAAGCCATTCTTGCTAAGGAGAGATCCTGACACTAAATTCTTGCGAACATCTGGCGCATGCAAAACATTAATTAGTGTCACAGTTTTTCCAAATGTCACCTTTAGAGCAATCTTTCCAACACATTCAACCTTAGAGGTTGATGAATTACCCATATTAAGTTTTTCATCACCCCCCATGGTTGTGTAGGACGAAAACATCGATCTGTTTGCATAGATGTGACGAGCCACCCAAGATCAATCCACCACTCCTCGTGGTTTCCCACCATATTACACTCGATATCATAGCAATGTGATTGATATCATCAACACTATCGAGATCTTTTCCAACATAATAGCCTCGGTGGCTGGCCTTTCTTGGCTCAGCCTTTTGGCTCGATGTCCGCACTTGCCACGATTGAAGCACTCGCTAAACGAACTCAGCCTCGTCAATCCTCTAGACTTGCCAAACATTTTCCTCTTCTTGTTGGGTTTCGATCCTTCAACAACATTGGCCCTTGAAACTTCTAGATTATTCCCAACTTTCTTCTCAGACAGCCTATTGTCTTCCTTAATCCTCAATCGAACAATCAAGTCTTCAAGTGACAGCTCCTTTCTCTTATGTTCGAGATAATTTTGAAATCCTCCAGGATGGTGGCGCTTTTCAATGAATGCAACCACTAAAATGTCTTCACTTAGAGTCATTCCTTCAGCATGAATATCATGCACAACCACTTGAAGCTTCTGAACCACTAAGACGTCTGAATCAACTATCTGAAGTCCGTAAATTTAATGACAATGAATTTCTTCAAATTCAAAGATCTCGATTTCAGACTTCGTCTAAACTATCCCATAACTCTTAGTCATTTTCAGCGACTACAGACGCTATGTGAGTATTTTCCAGACCGCTGAGGACATAGTTGCATACAGAAGTCGTAGGATTCCATGCATCCACAAAGAGCCAACTTTTCTTTAGACCGCTCTCTCCAACGCCCAATTTAGACTATCCTTATCGGTGAATCTCGCTAAGTTCAAGGTCGAGATAGAACAACATCTACTGCCATCTCTGAAATCGGTACCATTGAACCTTTCTAGATTTTCTCCATGATTCGGAATAGAGTTAACCGGAGTCAAAGGCGAAGCCATTTCTGAGAGATAAAAATGGAACATATTCAAAATTTGAATACGAACAGAAACAAAAAAGTGTATAGAAACTCAGAATATAGAATCTGGGTGAAGCGCAGTATGCCTCGCTCAAAATTTAATACGACGTAACCTAATACGTAATCTTTGTTAAAAAATTGAATACGACAAATTGTACAGAAACGAACAGAAAGTGTAATACCGAACAGAAACCAAAAACTATAACAAATATTTGAATACAGAAACAAAAGTTCCAAAGTCCAAAAATGAGCAGAGTCCAAATCTCCGTTTAATGAATACAGAAATAACAAATAGTTGAATACAAAAATAACAAATAGAGACGAAAAATTGTAAAGCGTTCGTTACACAGAAACGAATAGAAACGAAAATTTGTAAAGCGTTCGTTACACAAAAACGAATAGAAAAAAAATGAAATTCGAACATAACCGAAAAAATTGTAACGAACAGAAGCGTTCGTTCCACAAAAACGAACAATAACGAAAAAATTGAAAATTTGTCTTAAGATTGTAGTTCTCAGTTCGTCAGGGAACAAAAAATGAAGGAAACAAATCATAGCAAACAAACAATTAGAAAGCAAAAAGCAGATCCAAGCCCAGCGAAAAACGTCGTGTCCTTAAGACGAATTTGGCCCCTCAATTTGTACCGAGGATAGTGGACAATCGTCTCCTAGGATAGAACGGATCTCTTACCTCCGATGTGGTACATAGTCGGAGGACCCCGACGAACTCAACTTGTAGAACAATCGCACAAAAAATGACAATGATGAAGTAAGGAGAATGGATAATATTTTTGTTATCTTCAAAAAATGGGAAAAACAGGAGTATAAGTATGTCGTGAAGGTTCCATGAACGTATTACGATTGTTCGGAAAAATTGATCCAAACAATGTGTCTGTTCGAAAAATAGAAACCGAATGAGGGTGGACCGACAGACTAGGGACGACTACAAGACGCACGTGGGGGACACCAACTCCAGTCAGCGAGTCCCTCTCCTTCCACAAAAAGTGGTGCCCCTTGGGGCCCAAACCCATTTAAGAGGCTCAACTATTTAAACTCATTTCCCTTCTTGTTTCTATTCGATGTGGGACACACTATTCATTCACATATGGGTTTTGTGGATTCCAAGTCTCAACACTATTTTCCACTGCAGATGTTTTACAATGAAAGTGACAATTACTTCCATTATAGTAAAAATTTGAGAAGGTATGAACACTTGCAAAGCTTTGGATGCCAATCAACGCTTGGAAAGAAAGTCCATCACAATTGGCTTTAGTGGGAATCCTGGAAAAGCATTAAAGTAATGGATTTATAGAAAGAAAAAACAATACACGGAAAGAGAAACTGGTTTTGATTTATTAAAGTGCTTTTGCGTTGGTGAAGTACTGAAAGTATTTAAAGGATTTGGTGAATTGCTTTCACTGTTTAATTATTCCAGGAAAAAGTGAAATATTTATCAAGTTAAAATAAAGTAAGTTTCATAAGCAAATCGATCAAGCAAAATTAGATATCAATTATTCAGACGATAATGCTTATTCCTAAAGCTAAAAAGCAAAGTTATCGAGACATAATTTTAGTTGGATCAAATGATTTTATTATTATTATTATTTTTTTTACTTCTATTCATTTTTGTATATTACGTTGTAGTACTTTGTTCTTATAAGTAATGATTCGATTCCTTTGCTTTCTGTCTTATCTCACCCTTTTACCACTTAAGTCAGTTTTAAAGATGTGCCAAATGATATCAATTATTAAAAAATAACTCTTATTCATAAGACATTAAAGTTTAATTTTACATTTTATCGTTAGAAAATTTGAAGGAAAATAAAGAGAAAAAAGGAAAAAAAATATTTAATATTAATAATTTGTATGTGCTTATTTAACTTATTTTTCTTTATTATAAAAAGATTAAATAATTTTAAAATATAAATTTTTTTAATAATTTTCACTATATTGAATATTCTTTTGTATTTTAAATATAAAACCAAAAAATAAGAAAACTATTTTCTTTTATATTTATTTTTTTCTTTTCTTAATACTTTGGAGGAAACAAACATGACCTAACAAAGTTTTTCTTTTGGTAGGGATTGAGGAATATATGAACATGCATAAAAAGGGCTAGGATCTATATTGATATATCTTAATTTATGTTCCTAATTATGTTTGAAATATAAGTAGATTCCATGCTCCTAAAATAAGAAAACTAAATAATTATTTATTTTACTACTCATTTCAATATTTTTTATTCTTTTTTTCTTGTCATCTAAATAAACTTCATGTTTTCTATTTTTTTTTAAATGAATTAATAATAAACGTGCATTTAAGAGTGTTTACATTTGTAATTCTTTTTTATTTAAAATTGCCTTTTATAGAAGCATAACAAGTAATTTTCCAGTTTCCTAAAAGTATTTTTTTATTTGTATCAAATATTGCATGTGTGCTCTCATGAGTTTAATTTAAATTTTTACATTAACCAAATTCATACATAATGACCAACTTTATTTCATAAGACCTTTTCACAATTTGCATGATGATATTTTACACAAAATAAAAGAAAAACAAACTAAAGTATATTAAAATTCAAAATAAAATGTCACAAGAAAAGACAAGAAAAGAAAATTGTTAATGTTCAAATTAGAAATTCTTTGTTGAAGAGAGCACTATAAACCTCTTTGCTTTATCCTCGAAACGGCGCCAAAAACTTGTTTGATCAAATTTTCAACACGACTACCAAAGACTAACTAAAGTCCTCAGTAGTAGCGCCAAAAACTTATTTGACCAAATTTTCGACATGGCTACCAAAGACTAACTAAAATCCCCAACAACGACGCCAAAAACTTATTTGATCGATTTTGTATAGACCTATCTTCTTTGCTATTTGTCTTCATTTGTCAATAAAATGTCCAGTAGCAGTGCTGCCCAGAAAATTGTCATTGTTTTTGGGGACTAAATTTTTTACTGCTAGTTTTTCTTCCCTATGAAAATGCAGATTGGTCTAAATTAAATCGCTGCAAGTGCACATGTACTACAAGTAATAAAGTGGACATTTAAGTCTGAGTTATCATTCCCACCGAGATCAATAAGAAAATCTATAGATCAACTACCCCTACTACTCAAGGTCCTCACTATTTGAACTTCACTTTTCGAAAGATTAAAATTAAAACTAAAACTGAAATAACAAAATCTAAAATAAGAAAAACAGTAAAAATAGACTGAAATAACAGATTTGCTGAGATGTGATCCAAACAATGAGAATGGGATCAGTGTTCTAATCAACAATTTGTAGCTGGTTCTTTTTAAAACATATATTTGTTATGGGTTTGAATCTTGAACTTGTTCAAGAGCAAGGTAGTATAGTTTGACTTCCACATTATACATTTCACTAATTAGATAACCATATTCCTTTCCAAGATAAATGGTTCTAATTAGCTACTTGTAAAATCTGATCGTCTTTAAGATCTGATTGTTTTTCTTTTCCAATACTTCACAACCATTTCTTAAAACTGAAGTCTGCTTGCCCCCAGATGACAGGATAACACAAGCCTCCTTCAAAGTTATCAATACCATAATCTACAAGTTGAGAAGAATTCTCCCTCTCCTTAATTAGAATCTTAGCTAACACGGGATCTAGATTGTTCTCATTTAACTAAGATTTTACACCTCTAAACATTAAATTGATACATCATCCAACTAATCCTCACACCATGAATAAATTAGTGATATATCAAAGTAAACTTTCAGAGTTCATTAGTTCAATAATATTAGTTTGACATACCCCAAGTAACTACTCCATACTCTCAGGAATCTCCATCTTTGTGTCACTCAAAGGACCTCCTAGAAATCATAGCAAGATATAGCCATTTTCTAGGTACAAGCTACTAATATTAAGAACAGTTCAGTACATGAATGTTCTCAAAACCCAAAACAATCATTTAAATGCTACAAATCATAAGCAGAACACCAAAACCCTTCCCAACAAGAGCTTAGCCTTCCATCACTGGTTCACATCAACAACTAGTTGACCAAACAAATTCATTGAATTGAAACAACTGGAGCAGGTAAGGATTCCATAAATAAATTCCAAAAATAATTCTAGAAATAATCTCAAAAAAACCTTGAAGAATGTATAGAAAATGGAATTAAATATCTATCGATCTTAGCTCAAAATTACAACTCAGATCCCTTATTCCATTTCTAAGAAAAGGAAAAAAAATACAAGAAGAAAAGAAAAGAAAATAAAAATATAAAAATCTCTCATAAAAGAAAAGAAAATCCCTACTCATTGCTATCAGAATCTAAAAAAATGGCGCTTTCCTCTTTCTCCTCGTATCACCTCCTCCACTGCTCTCTTTCTAGAGAATGTTATTTATAGCCCCAATAAATGATGTTGGGCCGAAAATCAAGGCAAATGACATGGGTTTTAGTGTAGGCCGATTTAGTACTTTTGTCTCGACATTACTATTCTATGTCACGACATGTTAGTTCCTTGTCGTTATCATAGTCTATATCGCGACATAGCAAATGGCCCATGTTCGGGCTGTGAGGCCTGCCGTGAGCTTCAGGTCACAACATTTTATTCAATATTTTCAATTTCTCCCCTTTTATGTTTTTCGTGACATTGTTAGTTTATGTCATGACACAATTTCTTCCTTCTGCAATTCTTTATGTCACGACAATCAATTTCTATGTCGCAACATAGTTTCTTAGCCTGCAGCTTTGTTTTATGTTGCGACATAAGTTAGGAGTGTCGCGACATACTTCGAAGCCTTAAGCTTGGATTTATGTCGCACTTTTTTACTTTTAATCGTGGTCGCAAATGTACTTAGAAAATGTCGCGGCATTATGCAGTTCTCTTATAGGGGCTCTTCTCAACTTTTGTTGCGACATGGCTGCTAAAATGTCATGACATTTCTTATCGCTTTCTTCACCATTTATGTCGTAAATAAGGTCGTGGAATATCGCGTGAACATAACTTTCACTATTCTTCAAGCATTCTCTTTAATAAATGTCGTGACATAGCTTCCGATTGTCACGACAAAGTTCATCCTTGTCGCTCAGGCATTCTTCTAAGTTTATGTTGCGACAAACTTCTACTAGATGGCTTGAGTTTATATCGTGACATACTGAGATTATGTCCCGACATTTCTGCCTTAGCCAATTTTTGCTGCTTTTCTTGCTGGTTTTTGCTTCTTTTCTTGCTGGTTTTTGCTTCTTTTCTCTAAATTCTTGCACAACACAAATTTTGGGTGAAAAATCCATAATTTTTCATTATTTTCGACATTAAGCCTTCAAATATTCATGAAAAATGGGCTTAAAATTAGATGAGTTTTAGACTCATCAAACTCCTCCAAACTTAAAGTTTTGCTTGTCCCCAAGCAAAGAAAAGAATAATTATTTGTCCTCAAACAATTCATAAATAATTTTAGGGACATTTTTTTCTTTTTCTATCATCTTTTCAAACAAAACAGCAAACTGGATTGATTAAATGTCAGGATTTTATCGGGTCCTCTCTCCGGGCAAGGATGCCTTCACTCTTACGAAATCATGTGATCGATGTCAAAGGAGAGTTAACATCAAAGGAATAAATGAGATGCCTCTAATCATATCCTAGAGGTGAGCTTTTGATGTATGGGGGATCAATTTTATGGGTCCTTTTCCATCCTCTTATGGGTACAAGTACATACTATTGGCTATGGATTATGTTTCAAAGTGGGTGGAGGCTATTCCAACCACTAAATATGATGCCAAGGTAGTACTGAATTTCATCCGACGTAACATACTTTCAAGATTTAGGACTCTAAGAGTTGTGATTAGTGACGAAGGATCACATTTTTACAAATGTTATTCGCACTTATCGGGCTAAATATGGGTTGAAGCATTGTGTATCACTTGCATATCACCCTCAATGTAATGGTCAGGCCAAAGCATCAAATCGGGAAATCAAGAAGATTTTGGAAACAAAGGTGAATGTGATAAGAAAATACTAGGGGAGTAAGATTGATGACATCTTATGGGCATACTGGACAACATTCAAGACTCCTTTGGGGATGTCACCTTACAAGATGGTCTATGGGAAGGCATGTCATCATCAGAGAATTAAAGCATAAGCTTATTGGGCAACAAGGATGTTGAACATGAATCTTGAGATAGAAGAAGAGGATGTTTCAATTGAATGAGCTTGAAGAATTTCGTCATAATGCTTATGAAAGCTCAAGAATCTATAAGGAGAAGACTAAGGTGTGGCATGATAAACATTTATTGAAGATTGAGTTTTAATCGAAACAACAAGTGTTACTTTTCAATTCAAGATTGAAATTGTTCCCGGGAAAGCTTAAGTCAAGATGGTTTGGTCCTTTTATGATCACTCAAGTCTTTCCTTATGGTAGTGTAGAGTTGACTCACCAGAAAAGGGTACTTTTAAAGTGAATGGGCAACAGGTGAAGCCCTATTTTGAAGATCAACTTGAAAAGTACAAGTCTACCACAACCTTGAAGCCAACATAAGCAGTGCGAGAAGCATTGAGCAATTCGTTAGTCAATTCCCGCGTTTGAGCACTCGTCTTGGAGACATAGCTTGGTCAAGATAACGACATTAAACAAAGCGCTTCGTAGGAGGCAACCCAAGAATTTTGAAGTTTTTCTTTTGTTATCGCAGTCTTAAGTGTTTTTCATCAATGTTTTTTTGTTTTGATTTTTAGAAATTTCAGTTTTCTCGGAGTTCATAAACTATAACCTAATTGCGTTGTTTGTTTTGTTGTGTTTTTAGGCTCCAAGGGTGAAGCAACGACAAAGAGGTAGCTTGAGAAGCCTATTATAGGCTTGGAAAAGTCAAGAACTTCGTTCAAGGAGTTTTCTATAACTTATAATTATTTTTGTCAAAAACTGAATTGAGGCTCTCCAGAACTTCGCGACGTTGGCTCTTAATGTCACGACGTTGGCTCTCAACGTCACGACGTTGGTCAAAATGAAAAAATTAGCTCGTGAACGCCGTAATGTAACACCTCTCTAACGTCATGACATTGGCTCTTAAAGTCGTGACATTGGTCAAAATGAAAAAATTAACTCGTGTAACATTTTGACATTGAAAAACACTTGTAGAATGTCACGACGCTGGCCCCAACATCATTAACGCTGTTAAATAAGTTTTGAACCATTATCGGGAACGTCGCGATGTTCGGGCGAACGTGGCAACGTTGCCCTATTTTAATATCAACAAAGTTCGTATTTTCAGATACCAAAAATCGAAAACCCTAATATTCTCTCAACTATTTTTGCATATTCATTTGTACAAGCTCTTCCAATGGCTTCTTAGGTTGATTTTGAATACCTAAGAGATCTAAGAACAACCTTTGATCTAAAAAATCTAGGGTTCGTCCCTCCTTCATAAAAAATTCAGTAAAGGTCTTTTTTTCGGGTGATTCAAGGTAAAACCAAACGTTTTTTTTTTTTGCTTCTTTTGGATTTCTTTAAGTTGAGAAGAAGATAGGTGGTTGTTTTGAGGTTGTAGAAGCCTAGGTTCTGAGCTGAGAATAGTGTGTCACATAATGCCCACCAAGTGCTTCGTTTATTTTGCCTAGGTGAAAATTTTCAGAAATTCGCTAATCAAAAAGGGTTTGATCACATTAGGTGTTTGGGTGACAATTTTGTTCTGAATTAAAAGCCTAGAATCCTATTCCAATCCTACCTCACTAAGTGCACAATGTCATCCAAAAAGAAAAAGCTTAGCTCAAAGAAGAACTGGAAAATATAAGGACCATCTCATGATTACGATCATGAGAAGTTCATTAATGAAAGTGCAGCCCAGAAGTTCGGCCTCATTTCCAAAAACAAGTCCTTCATTAAGGAAAAGGGATTCCATCACCTAGAAGATTTTTTCTGCAAGACCATTGCAAATAAGGGATGGAACGCACTATGCCAACCTCCAAGCCCGGTTGCAACAATGGTTATGTGATAATTCTACACCAACCTAGCAGCCAATGTTCTAAAAAAGGTAAAGGTAAGTGGGGTGTTGGTAGACTTCAGTGTGAAGTCTATCAATGAGTTTTATGACCTAGATCCAATTCACTCTGCTGCATATGATAGGCTCCAAGAAATCCCCAATTATCCTGAGGTTCTTCGAATGCTTACTAATGGCCGAGGAGAATGGAAGGTTAATGGTGAAGAGCACGCAATGCACTTCAAGGCCAAAAACTTGGCCTACATCCCAAAGGTGTGGCACCACTTCATCACATCTCGTCTTATCCCAACAACAAATATGTGTGAAGTGATGGCCAAGAGAGCATTATTGAATTACGTGATTATTCAAGACATCCTCGGGATGTGGGATAGGTTATGAGGATGCTATCCTCTTATAACCGGGATGCAAAATGAACCTCGAGCACCCTTTCTCATTTTATGACTACGTAAGAGAGCTCTGGTGCCCTTAGCCAATGAGGCTTGGATACACCCAATCAAGGCCATAATAGTAAAGAAAAACAAACCGGGTGTACCACAGCCAGATGAGGTTTATGATTCAAGGCATGAGCCCTTGGATAGGGATGATCTGAAAGCCTACCAAATTCTATTTGGCATGAGAGAGGATGATAAGAGAGAGGTAGTCAACTGATCTACCCACCGCCGCACAATCGCTTTCCCTGCCAACACCTCATGAGGATGCTCCACCCTTTCTCAACCCTCGAGACCAAGTATATGACCTCACAATGAGATTTAATGCCTACTAGGATGAAACCCAAGAACATCAGGTATAGATGAGCTAAGAATTGGACGGGCTAAAGGCCAAGATGAACACAGTACTGCGCATCCATGCGATAATCCTCAACAACTATGAGATAATCAAGCAGCAGCTTACCCTAATTCTCACATTTCACATGCCACCACTACCACATGTTGGATCATTGTGATCGCCAGGGAGTTTTCGACCCTCATTTCATGACATCAAGACACCGGCCCGTCTTTAGTCAGTGGGTGATCGGATTGCGTCAGGTGTAATATCTTATGCTTTTTGGATCATTTTGTTACTACTATATTCATGCATAATGGTTTGGGTTTATGGATGATCCATGTGGGTAGGCTTGTGCTTCACTTTGCTCAATTTGGCCTAGTATGAGGCCTTGGAGTCTGGTTTAGGTAATGTAGTTAGTTTTTATGTGTTTGGGTTAATATGCATGTTTAGGTTTATTACATATTTGTGTCAGTTGCTTGTGTTTGCTTTTTAAATTTTTGATATTGTGTTTGTCTTTAGGTGTTCAAGGTGTTATGTGTGAGTTGATGCCATTGTTGATTGAAGGTCATTTTGAACGCAATTTTTTTTCAAAAAGACCGAGTAGAAAATGGAAAGGGGTCCTTAAGTTGTTAGATGATCTGGAATTGTATGATTTGAAAGGTAGGGGTGACTTAGTTTAGTCACCCTCTTTGTGTTTCAAGAAACCATTTCTCAAGTAGTCTATCACACACACAAATGCGGATCTCTAGGGTATACCCAGTCCCGTGACCGCACTGATTTCTACTTAGCCGGGGTTTCTAACCACTTGCCGACTGACACCTTTTGAAAAGTGATTGCCATCGCCCAAAAAATAAAATTAAAAAATTAAAAAAATGTCAAAAGAATGTTTGTGAATAGAATAAGTAGGGATCACCCAATCGACCGAGCCCAAATTAAGGGCCTTTCAAAGCCTAACGCCCCGAGCCAATCGGTTGTGAGCTATTGACTTCACCGCCCAAAGACATGGGGACGTAGGATGGATCCATCCCACGCCTAGGGCCTTGTGGCTCAAGAGTGTTGGGTGAAGTTCGAGGGGAACTAAATGCCCTAAGGCCCTTAACCAACTAAATGGGAGTCACCAATGAATCCCTCGCTACAGTGGACACCTCGCTAAAACTTATAGGCATTTTCTAGTTTTCTCAGCATCCGATAGCTTTAAGTGAATAAAAAACGGGTGTTCTTATCCTTTCGCTTAGACTCATCCAAATAGGTGAGTTGAAATTAAGTTTGGTGGTGTTGGAACCGTGTTATATGTTAGAGATCATGAATAAATTGCACATAGATTTCTTGGGAAAGGTCATTGAAAACTTGGGGGGTCGATTTTCTTAGTCAACCATTCCTTGCATAGCTAAGTTCCTTAGAAAGTTTAACAACCTTAACGATCTTACAATTTTGGGTGAAGAATCTAGCTTTGCAAGTTGCATTCATTTTAATCCTCTTTTTGTTTTTTTTGGCATCATTGGCACCATACTCATGTCATTTGTGTTTTGGCATGTTATTTTAAAGTGTGTTTTGTTTTGAGTTAGTCTCTTGCTTAGGGACTGATTCGTGCCACACAGTGGTGATCCTAATCAACAATATCTATCCTGGGGTTTCTCCTACCGTCGTAGTCAAGCTACTCGCAGTATAGTGGCTCTGTGGTCGAACACAGGATGGGTTTTCATCTTACAAATGATTTGTATCATGGTTCAAAAATGGTGAGGCTTATTTGGATTTTCGGATCGCATTAAAAAGTGTGTTGGCTGTCACAGTTAATCGATGTGCCAGCTTAAAACAAGATGTGAAAGGGAGACCTGAAGGTTGGGTCACTAGATCGGTATACCGAGGTTGGCAAAGGTGTCCCCAAGTTAGCTTCTCTTCGCATTAGGCAAAATGACATATAGTCATTGCCAAAACCGGATCTTTGTTTAGCTTTAAAACCAACCCTTAAAAATATTCCTATTTGAACCAAAGCATTTTACTGAAAGCATTTAATGTTTCAAAGAGCTGAAAATACCGCATTTAACCCACTTCGTGGCTCGTAAATGACATCTAATGAATGTCATATATCTACCATTAAGAATATACGAACCCTAAAGCATGCCACAAGTATTGACTAAAGAAAATACATTAATGAATTGAACCCTAGTTTGGAAAGTTTGAACACAAAAATGCGTGACTCGCCCATTTAAACAAGAGGAACACCCGCAAAACCACCATTAACCAACCTAGCAACCCTCTTCTTCAAGGTTTTGAGGCTTAGCCAAACATCCTTGAGCTCGCATCCTCAGCGGTGTGTTTGATGTAATGAGAAAATGAGAGAAAGATGAGAGTGAGAAGAGAGAAAACTGAACCAAAAGTGAAAAAGGCCGCGTGGAGGAAAGAAGTTACAATATGTCCATAGCATGGCTTATATAGCCCACATAAAAGATGTGAAATACCAAAATAACCAAAATAATATGATTACATTGAGGGCAAAAGAGGAATTACACAAAACGGGGTCGTTTGGATAAAAAAAACAAGGGCAACATTTTCGCTATGCATAGTGAATTTCGCTATCATCACTATGCAAAGTGAGCCCTTCGTGCACACACTTCCCCCGATTATCCCGATTCGGCATTTATTTAAAACAAGAAGGGTTCTTCCCAATAATATGAATGGATCTTTGCAAAGAAATACTTTCTATCCTGTTCTTTCCAATCAGATGGGATTTCTCCTGTTACGAGGAAATTGGCAATGTGAGCATACCAGGGAGCTTTCTCCAACTGTATTAAAGATTCTTCAGGAAATTCATCATTGATGGGCGGGCTATGAGTGTCATGGGCTATTGTTAATCTAGAAAGATGGTCTGCCACAACATTCTCTACTCCCTTTTTGTCCTTAATTTGCAAGTTAAATTCCTGAAGCAGGAGAACCCATCGGATAAGTCTTGCCTTAGCATTTTGCTTGGTCAAGAGATATTTCAAAGCGGAATGATCTGTAAAAATGACTATATCAGACCCAACCAAGTATGCTCGAAATTTGTCTAAGGCGTAGACCACTGCCAACAATTCTTTCTCTCGTAGTATACCTTGTGCTTCCAATTGCTTTTTTGCCTTTGCTTGCATAATGTACTACATGAGGTTTTCCATTTTCTCTTTAGCCAAGAACTGCTCTAATAGCAAGATCACTTGCATCACACATCACCCTCAAAAGGCAACCGCCAATCAAGGCTCGCATCTACCGTGCAAGTGGTCAAACGTGGGACTTCGGCCAAAGCTCTCCGTCTCTTTTCCCAAAACAAATTTAGCATCTTTCTCTAGTAGCTTATAAAAGGGCTTAGCACCGAAAAATCCTTGATGAACCTTCGTAAAGCCCGCGTGGCCAAGGAATCATCTAACTATTTTTACATTTGTTGAGACTACAATGGGAAATAAGTTCAATTCTTGCCTTGTCAACTTCTATTCCCGGAAATAACATGCCCCAGCATAACTCTTGTCTTCACCATAAATGGCATTTCTCCCGCTGCTTCGCATTCTTTCAATGCACCTCTCGCAGGATACTAAGATTAGTCAGACATTCTTCAAAATCACTTCTGTATACAGTGATGTCATCCATGTATACTTCCATTATGCGCTCCACCATATCGCTAAACATACTAAGCATACATCTTTGAAAGGTGGCAGGGGCGTTGCAAAGACCAAAAGGCATCCTCCTGTAAGCATAAGTTCCAAATGGGCAAGTAAAGGTGGTCTTTTCTTAATATTCTAGCGTACTTCTATCTCAAGGTATCCTCACAGCCATCCAAAAGCAATAGAATGGGTGTCCGGAAACTCTCTCAAGAAGTTGATCAATGAAGGGCAAAGTGGAAGTGATCTTTCTTGTTACTTCATTGAGTCTCCCGTATCTATGCATACCCTCCAACCTGCAAGGGTAAGCCCGTGGTGACAATTCTCGCCCCTTTCATTTTCACAGCGGGTCACTCTCGACTCGGGTACCACCTGATGCCAGCTTACCCAAGTGCTATCAAATATGGGGTAAATGATACCGCCTACGCACCTCTGCAAAGATCACGCGAACTACCTCCCGCATGTGAGGATTCAACCTCCTCTGTGGCTGTCTAACAGCTTTAGATTCTTCTTCTAAATAAATGATTGTTGGGTTTATGCCTTTTAAATCAGAAATTTTCCACCCCAAAGCTTGCTTGTTCATTTTGAGGAGGTGCAGCAGGTTGTGCTCCTGTGAAGTGGTCAGCAGTGATGATATTACAACTGGACACTGCTTGTTTTCTTCCAGGAATGCATATTTTAATTCCACTGGCAGGGGTTTGAGCTCCAACTATTGAGGTTCCTTCTCTTCAAGAATACCAACAGAGGTAGAATTTCTATTTTCTTTCTCCAAAGACTCCTCGCACTAAGCCTTCCATGCATTGAGGTTCCCGTTGCTTTCCAAGGCACTCGCATAATCCTCTCGGGTTAACACTTCAACTTGCCGCTTCATTACCGTTTCTTCAAGAATTGTATCTATTACGCAGCACTTCTTCACAACATCCTCTCCACGAAGTTGTATACTGCCTTTTACTCAAATTGAAAATATTGAGTTCTAAAATCATATTCCCAAACGTGAGTTGCTAACCTCATTCCCTATAGCTTTATTACGGTATTCAAGTAGCCTTCAAGAATGGCCTTCCCAATATGATGGGTACATGATTAAGGCCCCCATCAGAATCATCGTGTCAAGTATGACAAAACTAATCGGATAAGAGAATTTGTCCACTTGTATTGCAAACATCCTCACGGTCCCCCTTCAGATTTTAATGGACCTACTCCGGGCTTAGAGACAAAGGTGATGGAAGTGGGCTTCGCTTCTCCCAAACCAAGCCGGCTTGTACATGGAATATGGCAAAGAGGTTCACACTAGCCCCAAGTCTAATAGTGCTTTTCTACACTAAAGCCTCCGATATTAACCGAGATCAGAGGACATCCTGCCCTTATATTTCACAGAGTCTCGCACTCAATGATAAGACTCACTAAGCCAAATAAAAAGGCCTTTTATTCCATCAGTTTCCTTTATCGTACATAAGTCCTTCAAAAATTTTGCATATGGGGACTTGTTCATCATGTCAAGAAGAGGAATGTTAACTCACTTGCCATAATACCTCTAAAATTTCATTGGGTTGACCGAATTTTCTTTTCTCAAGTGCCCGTGGGAAAGGAGGGGTACACTGGCTTCACCTCTTCCCTTTTGCAATTGTTCTTCCTCCGATGGATTAACTAATGTGGAGCCGGCCTGTCAGGATGGACTGCTGGTCTCATCTTACCACTTCTCAAAGTCACTAACACTGACTTCATCAATTTTTTGCATTTGGATCACCTACCGAGCCTATTTCGCTGCGGCACTCCTTAGGTGTTGTTGTGTCTCGAAGGAAATTTCCCTTTTCGTAACCCTCGTCGCCGGGTTAGACAACCCGAAATCTCGCACGCATAATGTCCAATTTTTTGTTGAGAGTTCTCGATCGCTCTCAATTTTTCTCGATTATTTTGAACATTCAAGACCTTCTCGTTTTTCCACAAACGTGCCTACCACTTTGCTTAAATTGCACTGCCTCGTCAACAGAGAAGGTGGAGGTCAAGTATCAGAGCCAAGTGGGAGCCAAATCGCTGTGCTCCCGGGGAGGCATGGCGTGTGGGGCTCTGGGCTTCCATGAAAGGCTGGATGATTTCTCCAATTGGGGTGGTTATAGGTGTTTCCATGGGAGCATTTCTGTAGGTGGCTTATTTTGACCTAAGACATAGGCATGCTCTGCATTAAGTCTCTCTTACTTAAGGAACTAATGACGCTGCTCCCTGTGCGGCTATTTGACTGACAATTAAAACAAGCTGGTTGAGATGCAAGCAACTCATTTACTGCTTGCATTTCGTGCTGATTTCTCATCTCCAACTCCTCCAACCTTCGGGTCAAAGTGGTCAGTTTTGCTTTCATCTCCGTGTCTTCGGAAAGTGCATAAATGCCTCCCCTTTGGTGGGTCGAAGGCCTCATTCTTTCAGCTTCCCTTGGATTTGGTTCATCCCATGCCTTGGAAGTTTCAGCCACATAATTCAAAAAGTCCATGGCTTCATCTGGGTTTTTGCTCAAAAAGTCACCCCCCACACATGGTTTCTAGCAGTTGCTTCATAGCTGGAGACATACCATCATAGAAATGATTCACTAGCATCCATGTATCAAAACCATGGTGTGGACATGCACTGATGGTCTCCATGAACCTCTCCCAACACTGATAAAACTTCTCATTGTCATAGGCCAAGTAAGTGTAGATTTTCCCTTCAACCTGGCTGGTCTCGTCAGATCACACCCTTCCAAAAATTCAAATTTACATCGCCCAATTTCTAATTGTTCTCGCCGTGAATCGAGCCATATTTCGCTTTGTCCTTGAGGGTTAATGGGAATTCCTTCAACTTCAACAAATACATATCAGTTACACCTTCCTTAAAAGTTATGCATACTTCCTCAAAATCCCGAATGTGTGTGTATGGAATTTCATTTTCCATACCATGAAAAGTTGGGAGTAGGGGCACCAAATAGGGTCTTACTGCCACATCTTCAGTAGGTGGTATGATGCAGGAAGGAGCACTAACTCTAGGAGGGTGTATGTGGTCCCTCATCGACCAGATGTCATTGGATCTCATTGGAGTCGCTTGTCGACTTTGGTCGCTCCTCGTAGAGGATCCATTTGCTCACCGTGCACACCGACTTCACAACTTCGCTTCAATTGCGCACTAACTCTTCGCAGCCTACCTACATCCTCTATCCCGCTGGATGCATAAACACTCGTGATGACACAAAAAGAGACAAAGCAAGGAACAACTACAAAAGCTTGCCAAAAGATTAGTGTTAGCCAAATGATAAAATGATCAGAATGGTAAAAATGTACCTAACAAAGGATCGGCCGAGTAAAAAAATTTGATATTGTAAATAATGAAATTCAAAAAGGGTTAAAAGATCACCAACACTTGTAATGAAGATTACAAGTACATATCAACTCATCATCCTGTGAGTCTCGGCACCATCCCCCGATTAACGCGCCATTTGATTCGCGGCCACCTGGGCAGGTGATCCCGAATCAACAATATTTGTATCCTCCTACCGGCCAGAGTCAAGCTATCGCAGTGATAGCTACTAGGGTCGAACATATGGATTGGTTTTCATCTTACAAATGATTTGTATCATGGTTCAAAATGGTGAGGCTTTCATTTAGATTTTCGGATTGCATTAAAAAGTGTGGGTGTTGTCATTACCAGTTAATCGACAAAGAGCTTTAAAACAAGACGTGAAAGGAGACCTTGAAGGCTCGGGCTACTAGATTGGTATAACGAGGTTATAAAGGTGTCCTCAAGTTATCAAGACAGGCAAATGACATATAGTCATCGCTAAAACCTGATCTTTGTTTAGCTTTAAAAACCAACCCTTAAAACATTCCTATTTGAAACAAAGCATTTATCGAAAGCATTTAATGTTTCAATAGCTGAAAATACAAAGATTTAACCTAATTTCGCCTGTGAATGACATCTAATGAATGTCGCTGTATCTACCATTAAGAATATATCGAACCCTAAAGCATGCTGGCATTGACTAAAGAAAATACATTAAATGGCATTAAACCCTAGTTTGGAAAGTTGAACACAAAAATGCAAAGACTGCCTTCCATTTAAAACAAAGAGAACACCCGCAGAAACCACCACAACTGGGTCCTTAGCAAAACTCCTCCTCTTCAAGGTTTTGAGGCTTAGACAAACATCCTTGAGTTGTCATCCTCAAAGGGTGTGTTTGGTACTCGAGAAAATGAGAGAAAGAGAGAGAGAAGAGGAGAAAACTCGGAACCAAAAGTGAAAAGTCGCGTGAGTGAGTTAGGTTACAATATGTCCATACATGGCTTATATAAATTTACATAAAAGATGAAATACCAAAATAACCAAAATATTATGATTACATTGAGGGCAAAAAGAGGAATTACAATAAAACTAGTCGTTTTGATAAAAAAACAAAGATTTTCGCTATGCATAGTGAATTTCGCTATCCTAGCGAAATTTCGCTATCATGGCGAAAATTGCAGGCATAGCGAAAATTTGAACTTTCGCTATGCATAGTAATTTTCGCTATGATAGCGAATTTTCAAGATGATACGGCCCTCGCTATTTATAGCGGGAATTGGCGTATCATAGCGAAAAATGTATGCATAGCAAAATTTTCACTAGGATTATGAAATTCAAGCACATTGCAATTTTCGCGAATCCCCGCTAAAATTTCTCTATGCCATAAATGAAATGCTACCTCTTCTATTTTTGCCTTCTCGCATCCTCCGTACCGCATTTCATCACTTCCACTCGATATTTCTTCCTCCCGCATTTCGATGAAATAGCCGAAGTCATGCGAACTCGCGATACAATAGCAAAATTACGATGTCGTTTGAAATGTCAGGAGGTTCACTAAACCCCGCAAAACTACCAAAAACAACCTCGAAACAAAATTAGTAGTACTAATGACCCGCACAAGTCATCGTTTATTAATATGATTAGTACGCAAAAAGCACTCAAAACCTATCTTAAATAGGACTCAAAATAGTACTTTTTGGGTACTAATCAAGGACAAGCAAGAAGCTAAGTTTGAGGGTGTGATAAGTTTCCAAACACACTAATTACATACTCGGGATTTAGCTTGTTTGTGTTCAATTTCGTATTTAAATAACTGCTATTTTTGTTATTTAGCTAATATTTAGTTTTATATTTGATCTCGTAGGTAAATTGGTGCAATTGAAGGCTAATTGGAGACTTGAAGAAGGAGATTTCAAAACCCTACTCCAACGTCATGACGTTATAATATCGCGATGTTGAGGTCAACGACGTTAGACCAATCTTCACATTCAACGCCACAACGCCAGACGCTCCAACGCTGAGACACTTATATGCAAAAGCGCTATGAAAAGAAAAAGGATAACGATTGAAGGGTCGAGAAGGCTGAGAGCCAGGTTTTGTCTCGGTCATCTTGCACCTTTGGAGGAGAATCAAGGCTTTCATGTGAGGGAGAAACTTGAAGATCCTTGAAGATCAATCATCCTCATGATCATTAGAGTTTTCTTTCTCTTTACTTTCATGTTTACTCTAAAAATTGTAATGCATCAGGCATACATTATGTTCTAATTTTGTGATCTAAGGTGCTGGTTATTTGTGTACATGAATATTATGTTTAGTTGTTAATTTTCATATTCCTATTATCTTTTAGTAATTGTTCTTCCATTAACTCGTGCTTGGGTGAATTTGACATATTACGAAGATCAACGAATATGGTGAGTGATTCTGTGAGATCCGAGAAGTGAATGAAGAATTGCACATGATGAGTTAACCTAATTAATTGAATAATATAGAGATTACCACAATTAGAGCTTAGTGCAGTTCTTTGATCCTAATGCACCTTTAACACTTGGGGTTGAGCTAAGAAGCAAGAAACCTAGTGATAAATGGTAGGTTATTTGACCTTGTGAAAGGCTTATAATTACTCGTAGATAAGGACAGCCTTAGAAGACAATTGCAAAAGATAGTAGAATGGAATGTTAGCATTAACATGATAGGACCGTCCAATAATACCAACACCCTAGACTCTTATATCCATTTGGTAATTCCCAGTTGTGAAACTCAAAGGTTACGTAGAAAGTTGCTTTAATTTAGTTTTACTTTTGATTGAACATTCATATCACTAGTTTGAATATTAAAGATGTATTATAATTTTGGTACTTAGCATCCCTAGTTTCCCTATGGATCGATATCCGTACGTTGAGTACACTATATTACTCGATAAGCGTATACTTGCGCGATTAGGCATTCCTTGCACATTTTTTCACACATATTATAAACACAATCACGTAAAACGCCTACCAATAGGTTCCGAGGTTGAAACAGCGAAGGAGGGGTAGCTTGAGAAGCTTATTGCAGGCTCGAAAAAAATGTGGAAATTCACGTAGGGAGTTTTCTAACATTTAGAAAAAAAATTTCCAAATTCCATTTTTGAAGCTCTCTGGAATGTCGTGACGTTGGCTCTCAAAGTTGTGATGTCCCAACTTCACGACGTCTCAACGTAGTAACGTTAGTAGAAAAACAAAAATATATGCCTCTGGATCATCGTGACGTTAGTTATCAACGTCGCAATGTTGAGTTTCAACGTCATGACGTTAGATTAAATTTTCCGAGTCATTCTCTGGAACGTCACAACGTTGGCCCGAACATCGTGACGTTAACCTGAATGTCGCGATGTTGCCCTATTTTAAGACCAAGAAAGCTCATATTTTCGGGCACCCTCATTTAAAAACCCTAAACTCTCTCAATTGTTTTTGTAGAATCATCCATCATTTATCTTCCAAAGGCTTCCCAAGATGATTTCGAGTGCCTTAAATTGCTCAAGAACATCAGTGGATAGAAAATCATTAGGGTTTCCCTCAAAGATATTTTGGGTTGTTAGATTTTTTGAGGATTTCCGACATTATACGATATTCAACTGAGATTTTGAACCTCTTAGACTTTGATTCACAGTGAAAAGAAAATAGTGTGGGTGTATTGAGGTCATAGGAGCTTAGGTTGTGTGTGAAGAACAGTATTTAACAGAGCACCCACCAAGTTTTCGATAACTTGCCTAAGTGAAAATTTATCAATTGGCCTGCTACCAAAGAGTGGTTTAATCACATTAGGAGTTTGGGAGAGAGTTTGGTGTTGATTTTAAAAACCTATAATACCTATCCTCAACCTTACCCTACTAGGTTAAACTATGAGTTCAAAAAGGCAAAAATTGACCTCAAGGAAGAGCCGAAAAGTAGAAGAACCGTCTCATGATTACGATCATGAGAAGTTTGTTAATGTGGGAGCAACCAAGAAGTTCGGCCTCATTTAAAAAAATAGATCATTCATTAAGGAAAAAGGTTTCCACCATCTTGAGGACTTCTTTCGCAAAACCATCGCAAGTACAGGGTGGAGGGCATTGTGTCAATCCCCAACGTCTGTTGCCACAATGGTAGTGCGAGAATTCTACGCCAACCTAGTAGCTAGTGTGGTGAAAAAGTCGTGGTAAGAGGGTGTCAGAGATTTAGTGCGAAATCTATCAATGAGTTCTATAACCTAGAGCCGCAAACGTTGAAGCTTTTTATGATAGGCCAGAAAACCCCAACTACACTAAAGTGCTCAGGTTACTTACCAATGGCCAAAGGGAGTAGAAAGTTAATAATGAAGTGCATGCGGTGCACTTCAAGACCAAACATTTGGCATACATCCCTAAGTTATGGCATCACGTCTCATTCTGACCACTAATGTGTATAAAGTGACAGCCAAGTGAGCTTGGTTGAATTATGCGATCATTCAAAATATCGCATTTGATGTGGGCCAAGTTATAGAGGATTCTATCCTCTATAACAAGGATGCGAAGATGAACTTCGGATACCCTTTCTTAATTTATGGATTATGTAAGAAAGTCGAAGTTTTTTCTTGGAAAGCAATGAGACTTAGATACACTCAATTAAGGCAATTGTAGTAAAGAAAAATAAGTCAAGTGTACCAAGGCCGGATTAGGTATACGATTCTGGGAACGAACCCTCAGATGAGGAAGAGCTTAGGGCCTACCGAACCATGTTTGGCATGAGAGATGATGAAAATAGAGACGAGGGGCCACATCTACCCAACCCCCTCCCCCACCTACATCTCATGAAGCGTATGCTTCCAAATTCCTCAAACCATTAAGGATCGGGATTCAAGACCTCACCATGAGGTTTGATGCATTATGGGATGAAACCCAAGAGCATCAAGTCTTGATGAGCTAGGAGATGGAAGAGCCTCAAGGGCAAATGAACACAAGCATAAGCAAACTGTGAATTCATCACAAAGAAATTTCGTCAGATCCTTACGTATCACATGCCACCACCACCACCGCAGTGAATCCTAAGATCACTAGGGGAGTATTCTGCACCCTCTTTTTACACTTTATGCCATTGAGGACAATGTCAACTTCTAATTTAAGGGTGTGGGTGATTGGTTTTGTGTCTTATGTTCTTATAATGTATGCTTGTTTTGGTTTGTGGATGGTCTATTTAGGTAATTTGGTGCTTTAATTTGCTTATTTGGCCTAGCTGGAGGCCTCAAAGCTTTGTTAGTGTAACTTAGTTTAGTTCTTATGCTTTTAGGATGATTTTTTCTAGCATGGTTGTGTTTAGGGTGTCTTGTTTAAGTTTGATGCCATTGCTTCTAATAGAAGGTCATTTTGAACACATTTTTTTCTCAAAAATGCCAAGTAAAAAAAAGGGAAATGGATCCTTAGGTTTTAAATGATCTGGAATTGTAGGCTTGAAAGATTGGAGTGACTTAGCTTAGTCACTCCCCTTGCGTTTCAAAAAGATAATTCTCAAGGAGTCTTACACACACAAGTTTGATCTCCTGTGTATACCATGGTTCCGAGCCCTCGTTTCTCGAAATCCACTAGCCTGGGAGATTCTCTAACCACCCAAGTGATGGGAAACCTTTGCAAAAGAGGATTGTCATTGAGCCCCAAATAAATAAATAAATAAATAAATAAAGATGGTTGTGAATAAAATAAGTGGGATCATCCAATCGGAATCTCGGGCACAGTTCGAGGGGCCTTTCAAAGCCTAATGCTCTGAGCCAACTGGATGGGAGCCATTGACTTCACTACCCGCTACATGGGATAGAAGATGGATCCATCCCACAACCTAGGGCCTTTAGGTTCGTCGAGTGTTCGCAGGAAGCCCGAGGGGAATAAATGTCCGATGCCTTTTAACTAACTCGGGTGGGAGTTGCTGAATGAATCCCTACTACAGGGACACTCAACTAAAACTTATAGGCACTAGTTTTCTTTCATTCTCGATAGTTTAATGTGAATAAAAAGGGGTGCGTTCTCAGCCTTTCTTAGTTAGACTCTTCCAACCGGTGAGCTGAAGCTTAAGCTCGGGGTGTTAGAACCTCGTTATACATCAAGTGACTGCGATTCAACCGCACTTTGGGATTCCTTGGGAAAGGTCATTGAGAAGCTCGGGGGTCAACTTGCTGGGTCAACCATTCTTCCTTAGTTATGCTCTTTAGAAAGTTTAAACCCTTAAGGACCTTCAATTACGACTGAAAAAGCTAGCATTGCCAAATTTTGTGTTCATTTTGTTCCTTCCTTTAACCATCATGTGTATCATACTCATTTCATCTATGTTTTGGTGTGTTACAAATGTGTTTTATGAGTCACCTTTTCAAAGGCGTAAGAAGCCAAGTCCGGGGTGTGATTTAGTGTCCAAAACACTCATTGTAAACTCGTGTTTTAGTTTGTTTACAATCTACTTTGTACTTAAATAGGTGGTGTTTTTGCTTCATATCTAATGTTTGGTTTTATCTTTGATCTTCCGTAAATGGTAGCCGGCGACAAGTTGGAGATTCGGGAGATGTAGAGAAATGCAGAACGCATCAACGCCGACGCTGAAACATCGTGGATATTGAAACATCGCGATGTGCAATGTTTAACCCGTTTTTATCATCCGACGCCGATGTCGCTTAGATCCGCTTGACAAATCTAAAATGAAAATGAAAATGAGATAATCGAACTGGGGACGTAATGCATGAATGCGAAAAGAAGAGTATATAAGAACCAAATCGTATCGCAGTTCCTTGCTTGATTTACTCTTTTATTGTCTTTCTCATTGTAATTTATATGGATCCTCAAAACATGATGTATTATTTATCGATTATGAACTAATTATTTAGGCTAAGGTTTTGATG